>JAQQSU010008137.1:0-13033 GCA_028627135.1 Pseudochirops cupreus | reverse complement strand
GGTGAATTCTTTTAAGTTCTATTTTGCCCTGTGGTTCTAAAATATCAGCGCAATTTTCCTTGAGACTTTCTTGAAGGATGCTTTCTAGGTTCTTTTTTTGATCATGGCTTTCAGGTAGTCCAATCATTTTTAATTTGTCTCTCCTGGATCTGTTTTCCAGGTCAGTGGTTTTTTTCAAGGAGATATTTCACATTGCCTTCTATTTTTTTCATTCGTTTGGATCTGTTTAATAGTATCTTGATTTCTCATAAAGTCATTTGCTTCCATTTGCTTCACTCTAATTTTGAAAGAATTATTCTCTTCAGAGAGCTTTTGAGATTCTTTTTCCATCTGGCAAATTCGACTTTTTAAGGGATTCTTCTCCTCATTGGCTTTTTGGGCCTCTTTTGCCATTTGAGTTAGTCTGTTTTTTAAGGTGTTATTTTCTTCAGTCAGGTTGTTGACTCTCTTATCATGATTTTCTTTCTTTCTTTTTAAAATTTGATTTGTTTACTTACTTTTACTTTACAAGATTCAGTTCCATAATCTCTTGAGTTTCAAATTTTTTCCCCTCCCTCTCCCTCCCACTCATGGCATCATGCAATCAAGTATTGGATCTTCAAATATTTTCAAATTGGACATTAGTCTGGTTGTATAGAAGGGTTGTAACCAATGGAGTGAACAATGGGGAAAAAGAAAGAGAACCAAACATGAAAAAGAACAATAGCATATAGATTGCTTCAGTCTCCATTTAAACTATCTTCTTTCTAGACCTTTCTCTGAATGTAGATATGTCCTTCCATCCTGAGACTTATAGAGTTGTCTTACAACTGTGCGTTGCTGAGAAGAGTCCAGTTTATCAAAGTTGGTCATCACACATACAATGTGTCTGTGATTGTGTACAAATTTTTCCTGGTTCTGCTTTTCTCACTTAGTATCAGTTTATATAAGGCTCTCCAGGTGAATATGAAGACTGTCTCCTTCCCATTTCTTATAGCACAATAGTATTCCATTACATTCATATACCACAACTTGTTTAGTCATTCCCCAATTGATGGGCATCCCCTTAATTTCCAGTTTTTTGCCACCACAAAGAGAGCGCAATAAATATTTTTGTGCATATGGGTCTTCCTCCCACTTCTATGATCTCTTTGGGATTCAACCCCAAAAGTGGTATTACTGGGTCAAAGGGTATGCAATTATTTATAGCCCTTTGGGCCTAGTTCTAGATTGCTCTCCAGAATGGTTGTATCAGTTCACAGCTCCACCAACAATGCATTAGTGTTATCATGATTTTCTTGCATCGTTCTCATTTCTCTCCCCAATTTTCCCTCCACTTCTCTTATTTGGTTTTCAAAATCCTTTTTAAGCTCCTCTATGGCTTGTAACCAGTCTATATTTTTCTTGAAAGCTTTTGTTGCAGGAGTTCTGACTGTGTTGTCTTCCTCCCGTTCCATGCTTTGATCCTTTTTATCCCTAAAAAAGGAATCTAAAGTTGGATTGCTGAGCTTTCTTTGCTTCCTTTGCCTGCTCATGTTGCCAGTCAGTTACTTGACTTTAGGACTCAGCAGAACTCTGCTTTCTGAGGAGAGTTCTGTCCCAAATTGCTGGGGTTTTCACAGCTGCTGGAGCTATTAGGAGGCTGCCACTGTCTATGAAGTCCCCTCCAGCTTTGGCTCACTGAAAATGCACCTCAGTACTACCACCCAAGACTGTGGTCCCGATCCAGACAGCTCAAGGCAAGAGCACTTAGCCTCTGAATGACTGCTTGGCCCCCCTGTAAGCTGCAGGCCAAGAGCTTCTGAAGCAGCCACATGGAGGCAGCTGCAGGGCCTCTGCTTCAGACTGCTTCTAGCCTCGGAGGCAGTTGGCCGGACCCTCTCCCCAAAATTTAGCCAAGTTCCACTGACCTTTTCCCTTTATCCTTGGCTCTAATGGATTGGTAATTCTGGAAACTGCCACAACTGCTGGTGATTCACTTTCCTGAAAGCTCCGGCTCCGGCTTCTCCTGGACGGCCTGGGGCTAAAACCACATGGGGCTGGGCTCTGCTCCCAGTGCACTGTGATGAGCCCTTTCCATCTGTCTGCTGGGCTGCCTTCAGTGGGAGCCTTGTTTCTCTGTCATTTTATGAGTTCTGGAGCTCTCAAATTTGGTTAGAGTCATATTTTCTAGGTATTTGAGGTGGTTATGGGAAGAGCCACGGAGTTTTCCTGTTTCTATGCTGCCATCTTGACCCCTGGGATGTGCAAAAATTTTTTAATTTTATATAATTAAAGTGATCTACTTTACATTTTGTAATTATCTCTATATCTTCTTTGGTCCTGAATTCTTCCATTATCCATAAATCTAACAAAGTATTTCACATTCTCTTAATTTACTTATGGTAATCACTCTTTATGTGTAAATCATGTACCCATTTTGACCTTATATTGGCTTATGGTGTGAGGTATTGATCTATACATAGGTTCTGCCATACTGTTTTCTAGTTTTCCCAGTAGTTTCTATCAAATAATGAGTTTCTGTTCCAAAAGCTTGACTCTTTGGGTTTATCATACAGTAGATTACTATGGTCATTTGCTATACTGTAATTTGTACCTAATCTATTCCACTGATTTGCTACTCTATTTCTTAGCCAGTACCAGACTGTTTTGGATAATTATCACACTATAATAGAGTTTGAGATCTGGTATGGATAGACAACCTTCTTTCACATTTTGTTTTTCATTGATTCCCTTGATATCCTTGAGCTTTTGTTCCTCTAGGTGAATTTTGTTATAACTTTTTTTCTAGCTCTATAAAATAATTTTTGATAGTTTGATTGTTAAAGCACTAAACAGACTAATTTAGGCAGAATTGTCATTTTTATTATATTGGGTCAGCCTACCTATGAGCAATTATTTTCCTAATTGTTTAGATCTGACTTTATTTGTATGAAAAGTGTTTTATAGTTATGTTCATATAGTTCTTGGGTTTGTCTTGGCAGGTAGAAGCTCAAGTATTTTATATTGTCTACAACTCTTTTAAATGGAATTTCTCTATCTCTTCCTGCTGGACTTTTTGGGTAATATATAGAAATGCTGATGATTTATGTGGGTTTATTTTTTAAAGCTGTTTATAATTTCAAGTAGTTTTTTAGTTGATTCTCTAGGATTTTCTATATGATATCATATAATTTGCAAAGAGTGATAGTTTTGTTATCTCATTGACTATTCTAATTCCTTTAATTTCTTTTTCTTCTCTTATTGATATAGCTAATATTTCTGGTACAGTATTAAATAATAGAGGTGATAATGGGCGTCCTTGCTTCACCTCTGATTGTATTGGGGTGGCTTCTATCTTATCCCCATTCCAGATAATGCTTGCTGATGGTTTTATATAAATATTCTTTATCATTTTACGGTAATCTCCATTTATTCCTATGCTCTCTAGTGTTTTTAATAGGAATGGGTGCTGCATTTTGGCAAAGGCTTTTTCTGCATCTATTGAGATAATAATATGATTTCTGTTGTTTTTGTTACTGGTATGGTGAATTATGCTGATAGTTTTCCCAATATTGAACCAGCCCTGCATTCCTGACATAAATCCCACCTGGTCATAATGTATGATTCTTGTAATATGTTGTTGCAATCTCTTTTGCTGGTATTTTCTTCAAAACTTTTGCATCAATATTCATTAGGGAAACTGGTCTATAATTTTCTTTCTCTGTTTTTGCTCTTCCTGGTTTGAGTATCAGCACCATATTTTGTTGTAGAAGAAATTTTATAGGACTCCTTCTTTGTCTATTTTCTCAAATAGTTTATATAGTATTGGGATTAATTGTTCTTTAAATGTTTGGTAGAATTAATTTGTGAATCCATCTGGTCCTAGGGATTTTTTCTTAGGAAGTTCATTGAACTGCTTGTTCAGTTTCTTTTTCTATGATTGGGTTATTCAAGTACTTTATTTCTTCTGTTAATCTGGGTAATTTATATTTTTGCAGATATTAATGAATTTCATTTAGATCATCAAATTTATTGGCATATAATTGTGCAAAAGATCGTCTAACGATTGTCTTAATTTCCTCTTCATTGGTGGTGAATTCACCCCTTTCATTTTTGATACTAGTAATTTGGTTTTCTTCCTTTTAAAATCAAATTAACCAATGGTTTATCTATCTTACTGGGTTTTTCCCCCCCATAAAACCAGCTTCTAGTTTTATTTATTATAGTTCAATGATTTTCATACCTTCAATTTTATTAATCTCTCCTTTGATTTTCAGGATTTCCAATTTGATGTTTAATTGTGGGTTTTTAATTTGTTCTTTTTCTAGTTTTTTAGTTGCATGCCTAATTAATTGATCTTCTCTTTCTCTATTTTATTGACATAAGCAATTAGAGATATAAATTTTCCCGTAAGTACAACTTTGGCTGCATCCCATAAATTTTGGTATGTTGTCTCATTGTTGTCATTTTCTTCAATAAAATTGTCAATTGTTTATATGATTTGTTCTATGACCCACTTGTTTTTTAGGGTAAAATTATTTAATTTCCAATTAATTTTTAATTTCTCTTTTCATTGCCCATTATTGAATGTAATTTTTATTACACTTTGATCTGCAAAGGATGCATTTACTATTTCTGCTTTTTGCACTTGGTTGTGAGGTTTTGATGTCCTAATACATAGTTAATTTTGGTGTAGATGCCATGTACTGCCAAGAAAAACTCTGTTCCTTTCTATTCCCATTCATTTTTTTCCAGAGATCTATCATATCTAATTTTTCCAGAATTACATTCATCTCCTTAACTTCTTTCTTGTTTAGTTTTTGGTTACATATATCTAATTCTGAGAGGGGAAAGTTGAGGTCCCTCACTAGTATAGCTTTATTATCTATTTCCTTCTGTAACTCATTCAACTTCTCCTTTAAAAATTTAGATGCCGTATCATTTGGTACCTATATGTTTAGTATTGCTATGATTTCATTGTCTGTGGTATCTTTCAGTAAGATATAGTTTCCTTCTTTATCTCTTTTAATTAGATCTGTTTTTGCTTTTGCTTTGTCTGAGATCATAATTGCTATCCCTTCTTTCTTTGCTTCAGCTGAAGCTTAATAGATTCTGCTCCAGCCCCTTAACCGTTACTCTGTGTGCATCTCTCTGCTTCAAATGTATTTCTTGTAAACAAAATACTGTAGGATTCTGATTTTTAATCCATTTTGCTATCCACTTTTATTTTATGGATGAGTTCATCCCACTCACATTTATAGTTACGATAACTAACTGTATTCTTCCCTTGTTTATCTCCTCCTCTTATACTCCACCCTTTACTTCCTCACAAGTATTTTACTTCTAATCACTGCCTTCCCCAATATGCCCTTTCTTTTATCAGTCCCACCCTCCCCCTTCTATTATCTCATTCCATTTTTATTTCCTTATAGGGTAAGAGAGATTTCTTTAACCAAAGGAGTGTGTATATTATCCCCCTTTTGAGCCAATTTTGACAAGAGTAAGATTTAAGCTTTGCCCACCACCACCTCCATCTTACTCTCCATTAAAACGGTGGCTTTTTTCAAATTTAGCTCAGCTGGTCTTTGGACAAGAGTTAGCCAGTCTCACTGTTAGGGATGCATTTGAAGCCTTTTCAGTTTGGAGGATAAACACGTTAGAACCCGAGCTCTGATGACTAAGCCTTCAAGACCTCCAAGGTGCAGTTAGACACTGGAGTATTTGGAGGAAGGTCATCAACACCATTTACTGAAAGTCTACTGTGTCCTAAATACTGAAGACAAAAATAGGAATAACACATAATCCCTGTCCTCAAAGAGTTTATAATCTAGGTGGGGACATGGAATATTTTTGTAAAGTATTGATAGCATACTCACATAGCCTTAGGGGTAATGTCCACAGAAGGAAAAAGAGGCTTTCTTTTCTTACTGTGTCTAGGGGTGTGGGAGTGATGGTATGAAATTTTAGCCTCAGGTTTTTCATAGCAACAACTAGCAGTCATTACCTTCTCCCCACTTTTGACTCCTCGGATCACTTCCTAGATTGCCACTGCACACTCTTCTGTTTGTCACATGAGGCAGCCAACCATAGTCTGTCTGTCTCTAGTGTCTATAACCAAAGAAGTTTACAAGTTGTGCAAGTCTGCTGTAACCTCTTTATTCTAGTGCTTATACTCTCCTAGATTGTTTTTTGTTTATGCTTTTCACTTACTTATTCATTCATTCAAAAACTCATTTGTATTTTAGTTAAGCAGCTACTATGGTTTGTAAACACTTACTCTGACTGACTATGGAGAGTCATAATATTTGACATTTGCTTAATAAATAATAAATAAAAAGGTCCTGAATGCTTGATTGATAAGGGTGGTTCTTGGTCCACGTAGTTGCTCAAGTCTCTGTGTGGTGCTGATACATTCTTCTAATTGATTCTCAGATCTTCAAACTGATGGCCCAGAATGGGGTGGTCTTTAGCCATTGCCTTTATCTTACTGTAGGTTTCTAGCTAGTTTGGGAAGCTCTGAAGGAAAGTATAGGAGAAAAGAGGTATTAGACTGAATACCATCTGAAAGTCTACAGAGCTTTTGTGCTGTCTTCATTTTTGTATACCTGTGAAACCTGAACAATCTATCAGCTGCCAGAAAATGGAACTATTTCTATTTGAATTGTCTCAGCAAGATTCTGAGGATTACTTAGCAAGATAGAGTGCTGGACTCTGAAATCCTCTCTTGAGCTGAACTGAATTCTTTCGAGCATTCACACTCTACTGCAGAGAGTGTAACCCCAACGGGCAGGTCATGTAGCTCAAATGCCAAATGCACATTTACCCAAAAGACTATTTTTCAGAACAGCTGCACAGAGGGTAAATGCTCACATGGAGGCAGAAGTGGTATAAGGATATTTTCAAGGTCTCTCTTTAGTACTGATTGTGAGACATGGGAGATACTGGCACAAGACTGCCTAGCATGGCATGCCCATCAAAGAAGACACTGTGCTCCATGAACAAAGTAGACCTGCAATGGCACAAAGGAAATGCAAAATATGCAAATCTAGAGACATCTCCAATCCAAATGTCCAAATGGATTATTTGTGCCTGACCTGCGACAGAGCCTTCCAGGATGATATTGGACTGATTAGTCAGTTAAACACACAGTAATCTTGATCCTGACATCATGATGTCACTGGTCCTCCTAGCACAAAAGACTAACAATAATAACAATAGACTTCTAGGTGGAGTGGATTTCAACCTCTTGTTCTGGATGAGGAATTCTTCCTTTGTGTAGTCTTCAGCTTTCTATGCGTTTCCAGGCAACCTTGTGATTTTTGTGGGTAGCTTTCCAACAGGCCAACAAATGGTAGCTATTATTAACACGTTCATGTGGTTCTTACCTCAATATTCTTAAATCAGGCAGTGTTTCTCTTACAGTTTTGAGAAGAACTGCTAAATTATGGCCCTTTACATTACTCCTTTCCCTTCTATGTCTGGTTCTGTGGATATTCAAAAATAAAATTTTGTAGCGCATATTTGGTAGTACGTATTATTAAGAAGGGATAAGCAACATCCTAAAAATTGACATTATAATCCTGAGACTAAAGTAATACATTTGTTTGTTGATAAACATGCACATATAATTATAGTGCAAAATAATTAGTAGAAGATTAGTACAGCATAAACAGTAAAGACAAAATATTATGAGTTCAGAGAAGGGAGAGATCATTTCCAGTTGAGGTGAAGGATTCATGGAGAAGGTGGCATGTAAGTTTTACCTTGAGGAAAGACAGGATTTCAATAGACAGATGGATGTCTAAGGAAAGAACTACATTTCCCGTGAGGCTCCAGGCCTCAATATAAACCTTGAAGTTCTCAGGACTTCAATTTTCATGAAATTGTATGTCTACAGAATTGAGTGTCTGTGTTAGGAGGGGAATGGAGAAGTCTTAGAAGAATGGGGAGCTGAATCTGGTGGTGCATGAGGGTAGTCCTTGTAGGTGGAGAGGATGAAGTTGGTGGATATTTTCAGTGCAGGAGCTCTGAACAATAAAGCCAAGCTGATTGACTGGGGATTTGCACTGATTTGGGCTCCAATGTCATGAGCCCCTTGGGAGCAAAGGAACACCAGGCTGCCTAAGGAAGGATGAGGCTTTTAAGGGTGAAAAAAGGGAGCTGGTCAAAGCTTCTGTGCTTATCAGTATCGGGATCTTGGACAGTGAGTGGCTGCTCTACTTCTAGCCTAGGCAAATTAGAGAGAGCTAGTCTCAAAGCAAAATGAAACCAAATGAAACACTGTTATGAGGATAACTTGGTCAAGGAAAGAAGTCTTGGCATAGTCTGCTAGTTGCTGAGAGTAAACTGAGCAAGAGAGTGAGAGTGAGAGTGAGACTGTGCGAGGGTGTGTGTGAAAGAGAGAGAGAGAGGTGATAGATGAATAATTGGACCCCTGTTTTATTCCACTCAGGATTAATCAGTTTGATATGATTCTATAGGGGTAGTGATTATAAATTCTGCACCTTAGGCTCTAGAGCTGTGAATTGCAGATTTTAAGTTCACTTGCTTAATCACAGAACTAACTAGAGGAGCTCCACTCTTGTTTTCCCTTGTTATGGTGACCAAGTCTGGCATGTTGGTGGTGACTCAATTACATGGAAAGCCCCCTGGCTATTTTTGCTGTTCTTCTGTCATTCCTCTATTGCCCAACATAGGGAGATGACCATGAGCACTTGGCCAGTGAGTGATCCTGGTTGCTGTCCTGTGGTCTACCTTTCTACCAGCCCATCAGCCCATGTAGATGTTTTGACATCTCATTATTAGTCCAGCCCATGACTTGGTAGGACCTCCTGAAAGATCCAGATAGATTTGTTAAGGTCTGCTCACTGATCTGTTTGTCAACCAATGAGATTCTGTATTTTGTGCAGAACCTTCTAGAGGGTCAAGGGCAAGGTCTTTTCACCAGTAAGACTGTATTTTTGGTCTGTTCTACCTGTATTGTCTGAGTATCAAGCACTATAAAACTAAGGCCCTGGAGGAAGTGGGCATCTTAGATCTGAAGGAAGATCTGAGGTCCGCTTCATTTTAATAAAGTGCCATTGGCTCAGAGCTCTGCTTCAGTGGTTTTTCTTTCAGATTGGACAATTTTGAAGTCAAGAGAGTGAGAGAGAGAGAGAGAGAGAGAGAGAGAGAGAGAGAGAGAGACAGAGAGAGACAGAGAGAGAGAGACAGAGAGAGACAAAGAGAAAGAAAAAGTGAGAGTAAGAAAAAGTGAGAAAGTGAGAGACAGAGTGGAAGTGAGAGAAAGAGAGAGTGAGAAAAAGAGAGAGAGACAGACATAGGGAGATAGAGAGAGAGCGAAGGAAGGAGAGAGAGTGAGAGAGAGAGAGAGAGACAGAGAGCACCTTTTATTCTACTACTCTGTTGCAACTGAGACTTTGGAAAGTGGCAGATGCTGCAAGTAGTTTTGTATACTCTAAGAATGCCTCTTCTCAACTGGTTCTGGCTTCCTCCTAGCACTGAAGAGCATAAGTCTCAGGAGAGTGTTTCCTTCACTATTTTTTTTATTAAGGGAAGCAACCCTAATCTATAGTATGTGTACGCTGATGGTGCCTTCTTAATTCTTCACCAGTTTTAGTCCCAATTAGATATTTTGTTTTTAAAAATGTGTGCTCCTTGCCTGTCCTGCTACTATGGTGCAAATTAGTTTAGATGAATTTATAGAGGCCTGAGAAACATGGGCACAGGAACCCAATAGGGTACACCTCTATTATCAAAATACCCCAAAGTGAACCCAGTTGTCTATGTGAATCAGAACTGAGTTGTAGAAAGAGCTAGAAAGGGCATTCTAGGTGGAAGGAATGAAATGAGCAAAGGTATAGAGGCATGAAGGCAAAAAGTGTGTGCAGAGAATGGCTGGAAAAGTCTTTGAAGACAAGTTGAGCATCTTATACTTCTCTCCCAGGCCTCAGGACAATACTTCCAGCTGTCTCCTGGCCCCTTCTTTATCTTGACTGGCAACTCAAACTTAACATTCCCCAAACTAAACTCATTTTCCCCATGAAACCTGTTTCCTCTTGATTTTTGTATTTGTCCATGGCACTACTAATCTCCCAGTTTTCTTTGGAAACTTCAGTTATCTTTGACTTCCCTTCAATCTCTCCTCATCCACTTACTAAGTTTTATTCTTTTAACTTTCACACTCACATCTTTTCCCTTCTCTCCATTCCAAGAACTACCACCATCATTGCTTCTTATCTGCAATGTTCAAAGGTCTGAGCTCCATTATAACCTTAATTCATTTCATGCACAATAACCTGATTTATTCCCCTAAAACATAGTTTTGATTATCCCACCTTCTTGCTAAATTTTTTTCAAAGGCTCACCATTACTTCCTGAACACAGCTCACTCTTTAACTAACATTCAAGGCCTCTGTGCCTTGGCCTCATTCGGATCATTTTCCCTCATGCATTCTATCCTAGCCAGATAATTCTCCCTGATATTCCTTCTACTTTATCTACTTTGGAGTTCCCCGTCTTTATGCTTTTGGCTCACTTTGGTTTTTCTCCTTCCCTGAACAGCTTCGCCAGCTTAGTCTCTATCCATTTTTCAAGGACCAGGTTAAATATCCCCTACTTCACAAAACCTTACCTGCCTCTCCCAGCAAGAAATGATCCCACCTGCCTTTTCATCTACTTTTCTTACTTGATTTTCAAAATCCTTTTTGTGCTCCTCCATGGCCTGTGACCAATTCATATTTTTCTTGGAGGCTTTTGATGCAGGAGTTTTGACTTTGTTGTCTTCTTCTGATTGTACATTTTGTTCTTTGTCACCAAAGTAAGATTCTATAGTCTGATTTTTTTCCCCGTTTGCTCATTTTCCTAGCTAATTACTTGACTTTTGAGCTCTTTGCCAAGGTAGGACTCTACTTCCAGAGTGGAGAGTGCTTTGTCCTGAAACTGACCATGGTCTTGTGCGCTACTGTTCCTCCTCATACTGTGACTGTGACCTGCAACCGAGTATGGGCAATGCAATAGAGCCCTGCACCCAGTGCCAGCAAAGGGTCCCTTGCATTCTCCTTCTGACCAGCTGTATAATCTTACTGTCTGTGGGCTTAGAGCCCCAGAAGTAGCTGCTACAGACTCAGTTGCCCTTGAGGCCTGTTGCTGGCTTGCACTGGGTTGTGGGGCCTTACTTCTGGCTTGCTGGGAAGAATCTGTTTTGAAGAGTTTTATTTTAAAGTTGTTTGCAGGGGGATTTGGGAGAGGTTAGGTGAGTCCCTGCCTTCGCTCTGCCTCCTGATACTGTCTTAGCTGCAGCACTAACAAATCCATGGCTAGTTCCTGAGCTAGGTATGGCTAGTTCCTCTACCTGAGTTATATCCTTCCTGGGATTGGAGAGAAGACCCAAAGAGCTGGAGAAAAAGGAGTTCAGACATAGGAGAGAGGAGGTATACACGGATACCATTTCTTGGAAAGACAACTGCACAATCACATAGTAGTTCTCCTCTTCCCCACAACATAGAACCTTTTAGTCCCAGGGAAGTGGTGTACAGAGGTAAAAGCAATGATGAGCTCCTGGGTCAAGTTGGGCTCTATGGAACATGAGCTGCCAGAGCTGGAATTCTTGGATCCATCTAATACTATAAGCAATTACTAGGTACCTAGTACATGTAAGACACTCTGTTAGGTGCTAGTGACACACACACACACAAACCCAAAACAAAACCAGCCATGGATGGTGCTGATGCACAAGAACTATGAGGTCCTCACTAGACGGAGCAAAGACCTCATCTTTCACTAGTGGTCAGTCAGGTGAACTTTGCAGATACAGGGAGGGGGGGGAAATCCTCCTTGGCTTTCTCCCCACCCAGGATAGGGCTATGACTATATGGACTGGTGGGGAAGGTGGAACCCCACATTTCTCATTTTCCTGGCTTTCTTTCTGTGTATCTAACATGATTTTATTTCTGTTGACCTGTTTTAATTGTTTATTTCTGTTATTTCTGTTCTAAAAGGTTGTGGTCAGTGTCCATGTTCCGGTGTTTTCATTCATCTTGCCTCTACTCAACCTTTTGCAAGCCTATTACTCTATTAAAATCATTCCCTCCCAGGTCACTATAGGATTCGTGGTTGCCAAAGGCACTAGACTTTTTTTTCATTCCTTATGCTCCACTTTCTGTTTGTGGCCTCTGATACTGATCTCCCTTCTTTAAACTCTCCAACTCCTATCACAGTACACTATCTTGGTCATCCTTTTACTTAGCTGACAGGTTCCTCCTTTTTGTTGCACACCTTAAACGTAGATACGTGTTCACTTTAAGGCTCTTCTCCCACTAAAACTGTCTCCTGACCATTTCATCTCTCTCCATGGTCTCATGAACAATTTCTATGTGGACATTACCTTCCATTTACATTGGGTACAACTTACATGCATGATTTTTTGCATGTCGTTTCTCCCACTGAAACATGGCCATCTTTGTATTGCCAGCACTTAGCATACAGTAACAACTTAAGAAGGGTTTATTGCCTGACTAATCCTAAAGCTCTATCTCCAGTTCTGGGCCTTTCTTCAAAATTACAGTACACATTTCTAGCTGCCTGTTAGTGGTACTTCAAGCTCATTAGGCAATGGGGACTTAATGAAGTTTTTCCTTTTATTTTTAAACAGAAGAGTAACAAGGTCAAGTCTGTGCATTAGAAGATCATTTAGGTAGCTGTGTGAGGGATGGATTTGAGAGAGAAAAGAGACTAGAGACAGAGTGATCACGGAGTCTATGGCAGGTATGACAGGACATCTAGATGATGTTAAGCAGGCAAATAGAAATGTAGGCCTGGTACTGAGGGAAAGAAGGGGCTGGAAATGCATATATGTGTATATATATATTTGAGAGTCAGGTGTATATACATATATATTTTAAGTCATCAGAGAGGATTATATGTGCAAAGACAGGGGGTGGAGCCAAGATGGCGGCATAGCAGCAGCAACATATCGCAGCTCTCACATAGCCACCCCAAAATACCCATAAAATAGGACTCTAAACCAATCCTAGAACTCCAAAACGCACACAAAGATACTTCCCACTAAAGT
>JAQQSU010008135.1:0-13034 GCA_028627135.1 Pseudochirops cupreus | reverse complement strand
CATTGTGTAAATGCTTATTTCTTTCCCTTCCCTTTAATGACATCATAATATATAATCTCTATACTTAACAGTTAGAAAACAATTTTTCCTTTCTAAATGCTTCAAAAATATTGTGTTTTGTTAACTAAGTTAATATTAATGCACCATACCTTTAGTGGGACTACTACAAAAATATACTGAAGTACATTTAAGCATGAAAGTTAGAAAGACTTCTCAGCAAGTGTTAAGATTAGAAAAAAAGTACTAAATTGCTACAGATTGGGGGGTTAAATTAGCTTATATTTGGGCTTTGTAAGAATATTTACAATAATTTTATTTTAGTAATTTAGGAAGATTTAATAAATCTTTAGCTTATAACAAATATTTTAATTTAAATTATAAAAATATAATTTTTAAAATAATTTTTAGTTTCAATTTTTTTTCCTCTCCCACCTCTACTCCACTCTCTTGGGAAGGCAAGTAATATGATACCCATCATACATATTAAGTAATTCAAAATATGCTTCTTTTATTAAATATGTTGCAAAAAAGTAAGAAAAGTAAAGTGAAAAACAACATACTTCATTCTGCACTCAGAGAGCAGCAGTTCTCTTAAAAATGGACAGCATTTTTTTACTGTGGCCTTTTGAATTGTGTTAGAACATTGTCTTGAACATAGTAGGTGACTGTTTAATTGGTCTTTGTTATAGTATTTCTTTATTGTGTACAATAATGTCCTAGTTCTGCTCATTTCTGTTCATGTAAATCTTCCCAAAGTTTTTTTCTGCAACCATTATGCTCATAATTTTTTATAGCAAAATAGTATTCCATCACAACCAAATAATACAACTTTTTTAGTCATTCCCCAATTGATGGGCATTCCCTCAGTTTCCAATTATATGTCACCATCAAAACCAAAAAGAGTTACTATAAATATCTTTGATCATAATGTCTCTTTTCCCCCCTTTTTTCTCTGTTTTTTTTGGGCTACCAATCTAGAGGGAGCATTGCTGGGTCAGAGGGTATCCACAATTTCATAGCTCTTTGGGCCTAGTCCCAAATTGATCTCCAGAATAGTCAGACCAGTTGAGAACTCCAACAACAGTCAGAAGTATATCTACTTTTTATCCTCCAGTATTTGTCATTTTCCTTTGCTGGCAGATTAGTCAATCTGATGGTTGTCAGGCAGTACCTCAAAGTTGTTTCAATTTGCGTTTCTCGAAACAGTAGTGATTTAGAGAATCTTTATAAGCTATTTTATTTCTTCCTATGTAAACTGTTCATATTCTTTGATCACTTATCAAAAGGGGATAGCTCTTATTTTTATAAATTTGGTTTCGTTCCCTATAGTGGTTTTATCAGAGATACTTGCAATAAAAATTTTGCTCAGTTTCCTGCTTTCCTTCTAATTTTGGTTACACATTGTTTGTGTTTTGTTTTTTGTTGAGGTTTTTTTTTTGTTTGTCTATATGTAAAACCTTTTTTGAATTTCATATAATAAAAATTATGCACTATATTTTCCATTATCCTCTCTATCATTTTTTATCATAAACTCTTATCTGTAGATATTGTAAATAAATTTTCCCATGATCTTCTAAATTACTTATGATTTCACCCTTTATGTATAAATCACATTCTCATTTTGAGTTTATCTTGGCATACAGTGTGAAATGTTGATCTATACCTGGTTTCTACCAGCATGCTTTCTAGTTTTCTCAGCACTGTTTGTTAAATACTGAGTTGCTTAGCTCAAAGTTTAGATCTTTGGGACTATCAAACGTTAGAATATCATGGTCACTTTATAAGAATTTTTTTTCAAGAAGGAAAGATAGAGACAGAGACAGAATGAGACAGAGGCAGAGAGAGAGAGAGAGAGAGAGAGAGAGAGAGAGAGAGAGAGAGAGACAGAGAACAAATGTAATGGTAATGGGAGTTTGGAGATTTAACCTGTCCCTTGATAGGCTTAAGTGAATTTGAAGACCTTTCCTGATTTTAAAGTATACTCTATCCCCTAATAGGCTGAATGTGGTCACATGGAGGCTGTGGAGAGAGGCTTATTTTTCAGGAACACTGACACTTTGTTACTTCTTGATTGGGCAGTGAGTTATGAGGCTCATGATGTTCTCGGACCCTGGAGAAAGGTATATATACCCTAATGTGAAGTTTTACGTTGTGTCTCACTCATGGGAAGAATTGTGTGATTTGGCCAGATGTGACTGTGAAGCTGTTGAGCCCCACATTGTGAAAAAGTGCTTTTCATGTAACTGGGGAAAATAAAATACTAATTAAATAAATGTAAAAATATAAAAAAAAGACATCTGAAATTCTGTGATTTTGGTAATGTGTAAGGTAATAAGGAATGATTTATAAATAAATAAGTTGACTTATTTGGTGCATGAATGTAAGTACATAGAAAATTAGTTGAGATAACATATTTCAGAATTCATACATTATGGCTTTTTTCTCTGGTAACTAATTAGGTGCTTTTCTCTCTGGTAACTAATTAGGTATGGATGTAATGGTCAGACAGCTGGAAGCCCTGTCTACTAGTCTGTTTCTCTGTCTGTATTTTTTCTCTGCTTGTAACTTCTGTTTGTATTTTCTCTGAAGTTCATGGTGCTGACTTTTTCCCCTGAACTAGGTAAATAATATATGTATGATTAAAGTAAGATTGTTAACTCATTTTGCGTTGCTTTCCTTTAGAAAAGCAGGTCAAAGAACTTGTGCTAGTAGCCATCCTGGGTGTGCTAGAGTGCTTGCTGCTACACTGAGACATAGAGAGAAGGGGTAGAGGAATTTATAACAAAACCCATAAACAGCTTTAAAAAAAATGTCAATTCCCTCTAACTGATGAACCCTATGTAATTTTTTCCAAGTAGCATGTCGATGCACTCTCCCTCCTTTATAACAAATAAGATTCATAGTACCATGAAATGGTAAGGTAAGGTCCAAGCTTATTCTTCCATGTTGTAGCTGTCCCTCCTTGCCATCTAGTTCTCACTCTTCTTTTCAGTTTTAGTTCTATTTTCCCCAGACATACATACACACATGCAAATATGTGTGTGTGTGTGTGTGTGTGTGTGTGTGTGTGTGTGTGTGTGTGTGTGTATTTTAGTATTCCCACAAGTTTTATGGGGTGGAGTAGAGTGATACTGAATGAATGCAATGGGCAACATTAAAAAAGTCATTTAAGGTCTATTTTCAACTCCTTTTCTCCATTTTGCATACATCTTCTCTATTCCTTCGCTCCCTAGAGGACCATGAAAAGATTTTGACTCTTTTCATTTGCTGTTTCCTCAACAAAATATCATCCATGAAGAGGAGAAAAGAGGGCTGGAGAAAAGAGGTAGAGATGGTAAGGACACAATAGCTGATTTTAAGCATTTGAAAGATCATAATGTGGAAGTAGGAGCTGAATTTTTCTCTTTGGTCCCAGAGTATAATACCAGCAGCAATGAGTCAATGTTACCAAAATATAATTTTAAGCTTTGTACTAGAAAAACAGTTCCTGATACTTTAGAGTTGTGCAGGAGTACAGTAAAGAACTGGCTCAATAGTGGGTTCCTATTCACAGGAGAACTTCAAGCAAAATCAGGATGAACACTTGCTTAATATGGAGGATTTCATCTTCAATATTGGATGATTTTGTCTCTCCGGTCCCTTCCCTTTCTAACTGCTGAGATTCCATCACAACAGAATATTTACTGGGGACAAAAATGTACTTTAGAGTGGAAGATGTTTCATTTGCTATCATTTCCCTTGAAGGTAACACAGTGTTTTGAACATGACAGGTGTTTTACAAAGTGGTAATTAAATGAATTAAATATGTACTACCTTTACAATATTTCTAAGGTGATTTTATTGAATAGGGATTAAACTTGTCTTATTTGCTCTAAAGAACAGAAGTAGAAGGAAGAGGTAAAATATGTGAAGTGTCAGTTTTAGGCTAACAACTCCCAAACAAGTAAAGTTTTCAAAAATTGAATTGGATGCTTCAGGAGGTGGTAGATTCCCCCTCACTAAAGGTCACAAAACAATACAAAAGTATATGACTACTTGATGTGCATGTTAAAAAGATATTTAATTATACATTAGAGGAAATTGTCACTGATGTATCATACACAAAGAAATTTTATTAGATTTTTAAAAATTAAAATGGTATTGAGCCATAAGGTATGAATTTTGAAATATGTTATCTCAACTAATTTTCTATGTACTTACATTCATACACCAAATAAGTCAACTTATTTATTTATAAATCATTCCTTATTACCTTCCACAACATGACCAAAATCACAGACTTTCGGAGGTTTTTTTTTATCTTTACATGTATTTAATTGGTATTTTATTTTCCCCAGTTACATGTAAATAATTTTTAACATTCATTTCAAGAACTTTGAGTTTCAAATTCTCTCTCTTCTTCCCCCCTCCACCTCATTGAAAAAGCAAGCAATTTGATATAGGTTATACATGTATAGTCATCTAAAACATTTCTGTAATAGTAATAATGTGAAAGGAGAGGGGAGAGAGGAGAGAGAGAGAGAAAGAGAGAGAGAAAGAGAGAGAGAGAGAGAGAGAGAGAGAGAGAGAGAGAGCAAAAACCTCCCAGAAAAAGAAAGGTTTTTTTGTTTTTTTTTAAAGTATGCTTTAATTTATTTTCAAACACCCCCTGTCCTTTTTTCTGGGGATAGAAAGCAGTTTTCATCATAAGTCCTTCATAGTTGTCTTGCATCATGATAATGTTGAGAATAATGTAGTCATTCAAAGCTGATTATCTTAAAGTATTTCAGTTACTTTGTACATGGTACATTTTACTTTGCATTAGCTCTGGTAAGTCTTTGCAAATTTCCAGAAAAGAGCTGCTGTAAATATTTTGTACACAGAGGTCATTTTTCTTTTTCTTCTTATTCTTCTTTTTTTTTTTTAATATCTTTTGAGATACAGACCTAATAGCGGAATTGCTAAGTCAGAGGATATACATGGTTTTATAGTTCTTTGGACATAGTTCCAAATTGCTCTGTAGAATGTTTAAAACAGTTCACAACTCCACCAACAGAGCATTGTTGTCACACTTTCCCTACATCACCTCTAACATTTGTCATTTTCCTTTTCTGTTCTGTTGGCCAATCTAACAGTTTTGAGGAAGTACCACAGAAATGTTTTAATTTGCATGTCTCTGATCCATAGTGATTTTTCTTATGGCCATAGATTACTTTGATTACTTCATTAGAAAACTGTTCATATCTTTTTATAATTTATCCATTAAGAAATGGCTCTCATTTTTCTTTTTTTACAAATTTGGCACAGTTCTCTATATGTTTGAGAACTGAAGTCTTCATCTGAAAAATTTGCTTCAAATGTTTTTTTTCCACAGTTACTATTACTAAATGTATTTCCCTCCATCCTGTTGCTCCCTGTTTATTCTATTATTTCTGTCCTTTCATCCTGTCTATACCCAATTGAGTGTGTATGTTATTCCTTCTTTGAGCCAATTATGATCAGAGTAAGGTACACTCAATTCTCCCCACCCTGCCACCTGCCAACATTCCTCTCCACTTTAAATGCTTTGTCTTGCCTCTTCTATGTGAGATAATTAGCACTATTTTACTTCTCCTTTTTCACTTTTTTGCATTACATTCCTCTTAATTTTATTTTTAGATACCAACCACTTAATTTTATATTTTTTAGATATCAGCCTTTCATATTCAACTCAAATCTGTGCCACCTGTCTATACACACTCCTTCTAACTGCCCACATATTGAGAAAATTCTTATAAGTTACAAATATCATCTTGCCATGTACGACTGTAAACATTTAACTTTATTAAATTCCTTATGATTTCCCTTTCTTGTTTACCTTTGTATGTTTCTCTTGAATCTTGTATTTGACAGTTAATTTTTCTATTCAGCTCTGGTGTTCTTGTCAAGAATACTTCAAAGTCCTCTATTTCATTGAATGACAATTTCCCCCCTAAAATGATTATATTCAATTTTGCTGGATAGGTGGTTGGAATTCTAGTTCCTTTCACCCCCAGATTATCACATTCTAAACCCTCTAATCCTTTAAGATAGAAAATTAAAAAATCTTGTGTTATCCTAACTGTGACTCCACAATACTTGAATTATTTCTTTCAGGCTTCTTGCAATGTTTTTCCTTCACCTCAGACCTCTAGAATTTGGCTATACTATTCCTGAGAGTTTTCACTGTGGGATCTCTTTCAGGAGATGATCAGTGCATTATTTACATTTCTGTTTCAACCTCTCACTCAAGAATATCAGGGATCTGGGAGCCAATATGGTGGAATAAGGAGTAAGTCCCCAACCTCCCTTATTTTTTCTTTTTTCTTTTTTAAATTTTATGTTCATTTTTAGTTTACAACATTCGTTTCCACAAGGTTTTGAATTACATGTTTTCTTCCCATGTTTCCCCTTCTCAGTAACTCAGAATAGTGATCCCACTGAATGCTCCCTCCTTCAATCTGCTTTCCCCAATATCTGCCCCCATTCCCCCTCCAACTTTCCGGTAGGGCAAGATGGAGCTCCATAATCCAGTACCTATAAATCTTATTTCCTAGTGCATGTTAAACATAATAATAATAGTTTTTAAACATTTGATTTTAAAACTTTGAATTCCAGATTTTTTCCCTTCTTCTCTCATCACCCACCCTTACTGGAAAGATAAGCAAATCAATATAGGTTGTACATGTGTAGTTACTCAAAGCATTTTCATAGTAGTTATATTGTGAAAAACTGACTATATTTACCTATACCCTATCCCAACCCCCACTTACTCTATTTTCTACTTTCACCCTGTTCCTTTTCAAAAGTGCGTGCTTCTAACTTTCCTCTTGACTCTGCCCTCCCTTCTGTCATCTCCTCTCATATCCCCTTCCCGCCTACTTTCCTGTAGGGTAAGATGCCCAATTTAGTGCATAGGTTATTCCCTCCTTTAGCCAAATTCAATGAAAGTAAGGTTGACCCATTCCCTTTTGCCTTCCTGTTCTTCCTCTTCATTGTAACAGTTTTTCCTTGCCTCTTTTATAAGAGATAATTTACCCTACTGTGTTTCTCCCTATTTCCTCTCATTATGTTCCTCTCTCACCTCTTATTTTATTTTTCAAATATTATCCCTTCCTACTCAATTGATCCTGTGCCCTCTGTCTATGTCTGTCTATGTGTACCTGTACAATATATATGCACATTCACATATGTGTTCATACACACATACTCTCCTATACAGACATATATACATGTTTATATATATACACATATGTATACATACATACATATCAATATGTATAAATACATATATACATACATACATATAAATATAAATATAAATAAATACACACACATGTATATTCCCTTCAACCATCCTCATACCGAGAAAAGTTTCATAAGTTACAATTATTGTTTTTCTACGTAGGCATGTAAATAGTTCAATTTTGATAAGTTCGTTATGATTTCTTTTCCCTATTTACCTTCTCATACTTTTCTTGCATCTTATGTTTGTGTCAAATTTTCTATTCAACTCTGTTTTTTTCATCAAAAATGTTTGAAAGTGTTCTATTACATTGAATGAACATATTTTCCCCTGAAATATTATACTCAGTTTTGCTGGGTAGGTGATTCTTGGTTTTAAATGCTAACTCCTTTTACTCCCAGTATATCATCTTCCAAACCCTTTGATCCCTTAATGTAGAGGTTGCTATATTCTGTGTTATCCTGATTGTGTTTCCTCAATATTCTAATTGTTTCTTCTTGGCTGCTTGTAATATTTCCTTCTTGATCTGGGAACTCCGGAATTTGGCTGTAATATTCCTAGGAGTTGTTTTTTTTTTTGAGAAATTTTTCAAGAGCAGATCAGTGAATTCTTTCAATTTCTATTTTGCCCTCTGGTTCTAAAGTATCAGAACAATTTTCCCTAAGAATTTCTTGAAGGATGATTTCTAGACTCTTTTTTTGATCATAGCTTTTGGGTAGTCCAATAATTTTTAAATTATCTCTCTTGGATCTATTTTACAGGTCAGTGGTTTTTCCAATCAGATATTTCACATTGCCTTCTATTTTTTGTTTCATTTTTTTGGATCTGTTTAAGAGTACCTTGATTTCCCATAAAGTCATTAGCTTCTGAAGGAATTATCCTCTTCAGTGACCTATTGAAATTCTGTTTTTCCATTTGGCAAATTTGACTTCTTAAGGCATTCTTCTCCTTATTGGCTTTTTGGGCTTCTTTTGCTATTTGAATTAATCTATTTTTAAGGTGTTATTTTCTTCAGTCAGGTTGTTGACTCACTTTTCATGATTTTCTTGCATCATCCTCATTTCTCTTCCCATTTTTTCCTCCACTTCTCTTACTTGGTTTTCAAAATCCTTCCTGAGCTCCTCTATGGCCTGTAATCCATTTATATTTTTCTTGGAAGCTTTTGGTGCAGGGGTTCTGACTTCATTGTCTTCCTCCCATTCCATATTTTGAACCTTTTTGTACCCCAAAAAGGAATCTAAGGTTTCACTACTGTGTTTGTTTTGCTCCCTTCGCTTGCTCATGTTGCCACTCAGTTATTTGACTTTTGAGCTTTTTGGCACATTAGAACTTTGCTTCCAGAGAGCAGAGCTTTGTCCCAAATAACTAGGATTTTGCATCTGCTCGAGCTATCAGTTGGGTGCCCTCTCTGATGCTTCCACAAGCTCTGGCACCTGGTCACACACCCAAGGACCTCCCCCAACACAGCAATCCAGATTCAAGCAGGTTAAAGCCAGAACAATTACCCCTCTGAATGGTCACTTGTTCCCCCTACAATCTTCAGGCCAGGAGCTCTGAAGCAGCTATGTGGAGGCAGCTGCATGGAGGCAGCAACTCCACCACTTCTTGCCTTCTCATCCCAGGGGCAAAAGCCAGACTGTGCTCTTGGTCTCCCTTTTCCCTCAAAGTCCACACTGAACTTTTCCTTTGCCTTTTGCATTTATGGCTTGATAAATCTGGAAACCACCACAGCTGCTGGTAATCCAGTCTGCAGGAGTCTGCTCCAGCCACTGCTCATTCGGTCTACCCTGAAGCTAAAACCATGAGTGCACACAGAGCTGTGCTGGGCACCCAGCATGCTCTGCAGGACCCTTCCTGCCAACTTGCTGGGCTGCCTTCAGGGAGATTTATTTCTCTCTGCCACTTTGTGAGTTCTATAGCTCTGTTTTTTAGAGTAATATTTTATAGATATTTGAGATGATTATGGGGGGAGCACACAGAGTTTTCCTATTTCTATGCTGCCATCTTGGCTCTGCCACCCAACCTCCCTTTTTGACCTTGAACAACCCAGAAAATATTGGCCTCATAAAAATCCTGGAATAGTGGAGCCAGCTGAAAACAAGGCATGGCATTCTTTTACCACAGGAGGCTAGGGGTGTTAACAGGAAAGCTCTCTCTTGCTGTGGCTAAATGGGATCAGTACAGGATGGGGGAGGATGCCAATAAGCCAGCAGAAAGCACCACTTCAGTGGAGCAGCAGAAGATTATGGCACAGGCAAACACCAAAACCAGGCACACACCACCTCCAGTGCAGCACCAGATAAAGGACCAGACAATTACAACACTCAATTACCAGCACCTGAAACCCCAGCACAGAAAACTAGTAACCAGGCCCCTTGCTCCCAGCACAAGAAATTTGAGACAGTGACCACTGGGCCCAGAAGCTGAAATCAAATTTAAAAGCCAGAAAAATAAAACCATATGAGCAAAAAAGGAACCAAAAAAAAGCAAGGTTCATAAAGAAATATCTTGGTGGCAGGGAAGACCAAAACACAAATTCAAAAGAGGGCAATATGGTCAATAAAGCCACATCTGAAACCTCAAAGGTGAATATGAACTGATTTCAAGCCCAAAAAACCTCTTGGAAGAGCTCAAGAAGGATTTTAAAAGTCAAATAAGTGAGGTAGATGAAAAATTCAAAAATTCATTTCACAACATGGAAAAAAAATATCTTGAAGAAAGCCACTCCTTAAAAAAAGGAGAATTGGCAAAATGGAAAAAAAGGTACAAAAATACCTGAAGAAAACAATTTGTTAAAAAATGGAATTGGGTAAGTAGAAACCAATGTTTCTATAAGACATCAAGAATCAGTCAAAGAAAATCAAAAGAAAGAAAAAAATAGAAAAGAATATAAAATACCTCATTGGAAAAAATAACTGACCCGGTAAATAGATCTAAGAGAGAAAATTTAAGAATTATTGGTCTTCCAGAAAGCTATAACAAAAAAGAGCCTAGAGAGTATATTTCAAGAAATCATCAAGGAAAATTTCAGTGAAGTTCTAGAACTAGAGGGAAAAATAGTCATGGAAATAATCTACCAATCACCTCCTGAAAGGGATCCCAAATAGAAAATACCAATGAATATTGCTGCCAAATTACAGAATTATCAGCTCAGGGAGAAAATACTGCAATCAGCCAAAAAGAAAGAACCTGAGTATTGTACAACCGCAATCAGGATTATGCAGGACCTTGCACTTCAACAAGTAAAGATCAGAGGGCTTGGAATATGATATTCTGTAAGGCAAAGGAGCTTGAATTACAACCAAGGATCAACTATTCAGCAAAAAAGAGCATGATCTTTCAGGGAAGGAGATGGATATTTGATTAAATAGGGGACATCCAGAATTTCCTGATGAAAAGACAAGAATTCAATGGAAAATTTGATTTTCAAATATGAGAATCAAGAGAGTCACAAAATGGTAAACAGGAAATGGGAAACAAACAAACATATTATTCAATATGGGGAAACTGTTTACATCCTTACATGGAAAGATAATGCTCATAACTCTTGAGAAATGACTTTATTACATCATATAGTAAAGAAATACATAGACACAGTGGGCGGGCTCAAGTTTAATCTGGTGTGATGATAAAAATCTAATTACACTCTGAAAAATAAGTGTAATGGAAGAAGAGAAAAGGAAGAGGAAGAAAAGGGTAAATTACATCACATGAAGAGGCACAAAGACATATTACAGTACAGAGAAAGAATGGAGGGTGATGAACATTGTTTGAATTTACTCCCATTGTATTTGGCTAAAGGATGGAATAACATACTTGGTTAGGTATGGAAAGCTAACTTGCTTTATAGGCAGTTTGAGCAAAAAGGGAAAAGAAAAATGAGGGAGGGATAGAAAAGAGGGGAGAGATTGATTGGGGTGGAGTCAAGATGGCTGTGTAGAAACAGGAGACCTCTGCAAGCTCCCCCCAATACCACCTCAAATACCTATAAAATATGACTCTAAATAAATTTTAGAGCTCCAGACTCCACAAAAATGGTGGAATAATAAAGCTCCCGCTGAAAGTAGCCTGGCAGGTAGTCATAGCAGCATGCTGGAAGCAAGACCAAATCCCCACGTGGTTTCAGCCCCAGGGCATGCAGGAGAAGCCAGGGCTGTAGTGCTCAGGAGAGTGGATCATCAGCAGCTGTGGCTATTCCCAGAATCACCAACCCATAGGAGTCAAGGACAAAGGGAAAAGATCAGTGGAACTTGGCTCAATTAAAGGGAAATGGCATGGCCAAACTGTCTCCAGAGCTAGCAGCAGTCTGAAGCAGCAGACCTGCAACTGCCTCCATGTGGCTACTTCAGAAGATCCCACCCTGCAGATTGCAGGGGGGTCAAGTGATCATTCCGAAGCTAAGTGCTCTTTCCTTGAGCAGTCTAGATTGGATTGTGGTCTTGGGTCATGGTCCTGAGGTGCATTTTCAGTGAGCCAAAGCTGATGGGGGATGCAAAAAATGGCAGCCTCCTAATAGCTCTGGCAGCTACAAAAACCCCAGCAATTTGGGACAGAGCTATCCCCTCTGAAAGCAGAGTTTTACTACTGAGCCCAAAAACCAAGTAACTGACTGGCAACATGAGCAGGCAAAGGAAACAAAGCAAGCCCAGCAATCAAACTTTAGATTCCTTTTTTGGGGGACAAAAAGGACCAAAGCATGGAATGGCAGGAAGACAATACAGTCAGAACTTCCACACCAAAAGCTTCCAAGAAAAGTAGAGAGTGGATAGAGGCCATAGAGTAGCTTAAAAAGGATTTTAAAAACCAAATAAGAGAAGTAGAGGAAAAACTGGGGAGAGAAATGAGAATGATGCAAAAAAAATCATGATGAGAGTCAACAAACTGACCAAAAAAAATAAAACCTTAAAAAGTAGACTAACTCAAATGGCAAAGGAGGCGTAAAAAGGCCAATGAGGAGAAGAATGTCTTAAAAAGTCAAATTTGCTAGATGGAAAAAGAATCTCAAAAGCTCACTAAAGAGAATAATTCCTTCAGAATTAGAGTGGAACAAAAGGAAGCAAATGACTTTATGAGAAATCAAGATACTATTAAACAGATCCTAACAAATGAAAAAAATAGAAGGCAATGTGAAATATCCCCTTGAAAAAACCACTGACATGAAAAATAGATCTAGGAGAGAAAATTTAAAAATCTTTGGGCTACCTGAAAACCAAGACCAAAAAAAGAACCTAGAAATCATACTTAAAGAAATTCTCAAGGAAAATTGCTCAGACATTTTAGAACCAGGGGGCAAAATAGAAGTTGAAAAAATTCACCAATTACCTCTTTTGAAAGATCCCAAAAAGAAAACTCCTAGGAATGTTATAGCCAGGTTCCAGATTTCTCAGATCAAGGAACAAATATTACAAGTTCCCAAGAAGAAACAATTTGAATACTGTGGAAACACAATCAGGATAACCCAGGATCTAGCAGCTTCTACATTAAGGGACCAAAGGGCCTAGAATATGATATTCCAGAGATCAAGGGAGCTAGGATTAAAACCAAGAATCACCTACCCAGCAAAATTGAGTATAATGTTTCAAGGGAAAATATGATCATTCAATGAAGTGGAGGACTTCCAAGTATTTTTTGAGAAAAAAACCAGAATTGAATAGAAATTTTGATATTCAAACACAAGAAGCATGAGAAGGTAAACAGAAAAGAAATCATAAGGAACTTATCAAAGTTGAACAATTTACATGCCAACATGCAAAAATGAGAATTGTAACTTGTGAAACTTTTCTCAGTATGA
>JAQQSU010008134.1:0-13034 GCA_028627135.1 Pseudochirops cupreus | reverse complement strand
GAAGTTGTAGGAAATTTGGATTAGGACAATAATATGCCTTTTATAAGGTCAGCTAGATGACATAGTGGATAAAATACCAGAACTGGAGTCAGGAAGACCTGAGCTCAAATCCTACTTCAGGCACTAGCTGTGTGACCCTGGGTAAGTGACTCCTGTTTGCCTCAGTTTCCTCATCTATAAAGTGAGCTGGTGAAGGAAATGGCAAACCACTGCAATATCTTTGCCAAGAAAATCCCAAATGGGGGCAGCTAGGTGGTGCAGTGAATAGAAAACCAGCCCTGGAGTCAGGAGGACATGAGTTCAAATGTGGCCTCAGATGCTTGACATACTTACTAGTTGTGTGATCTTCGGCCAGTCACTTAACTCCAGTTGCCTTGCCTTCCTCCCTCCCCCTCCAGAAAAAAATCCCAAATGGGATCACAAAGAGCCAGACAAGACTGTAATGACTGAACAACAACATACCCTTTACTAATTTAGTTATTAGAAGAACAAATTAGGAATTTTGGAGAAAATATTTGTGGAAATGGGAGAAGTATGATAGAGCACCAAGGCTTCAGTCAAGAGATGTGGATTCAATTAAATCTTGAGTCTAACACAGTCTCTGTGACCATTAAAAATCTTTTTAACCTGTTTGAGCCTCAGTTTACTCATCTGTCAAATGAGAATAATAATATTTGCATTATACAGGGTTAGGTCCACTTAGGCCCATTGTTAGGGGGTGTGAAATGCAGTTATTTCCACATAAGTCCTGATCTAACTGACATAACACTCATTCTTAGATTTCTGATACCAAAACTACAAATAATGTGAGCATCATAACTCAGGAATCTTTTTCAGTGATTTAGTTTGTCTCTTCATCTTATATTTTTAAAATTAAATATGTCCTTTTTTAAGATGAAAATTATTGATAACATTAGAGAGGTTTGTTTTAGGAAAATAATTTAGGAGACAGTGATGAGAGAATGGTTATTGTAGGTAAAGGGTATTGTTTTTCAGAAGTTGGGTGAGGGGTGGGGAACCTGCAGCCTTATGGCCTCAAGTGCAGTTATGTACTTTAGGACCTAGAGGGCCACATGTTGCCTGAGGCCGTAGGTTCCCCACCTCTGAATTAGGCTGTAAAAGAAAAGGGGGAAAATAGGACGATAGTTTACATAAGAGGGATTTTTTTTTTCAGAATAGGCAGGTGTGCATTTAAAGTCATAAGGCAAAGGAGCCAATGAAAAGGAAGAGCTTAAAGATATTGGAAAGGGAATGGATAAATGTGGGAATTCCTTCTGATATTGTGATGGGTAAGGATCCAGCCTACAGATAAAGGTATAATTTTAGAAAAAAAGTAGTACATCTTTTCTTCTGAGACTTCAGAGAAGTTAGAAGGGAGAGAATTTGCAGGGTGTTGAGATGAATAATTGACAGAAAAAGGTGTCAAAGTAAATTAAAGTAACAATTGTAGCAGGGTAGAGGAGACTAAGAAGATAAGTCTTTTGAATGGCTACCTAGGTAGTAAATCAAAGAGTTGAAGGATAAAAAGTAGGACTCTTAAAGAGAAGTTAGAACCAAGTTGTAACTGGACAATATAGTTATATAGCAAACCAGATCTGTTTATTTTTAAAATTTATTTTCCCTTTTCATTGTGAAGAATTTGATAAACATCAACAAATATCAACATTCTCCTATACAAAGATTAATGGTAAAAAAAAAAGCACAATTCTATGAATTTTTACTATGCATGGCTTGCATCTTTTAAAAATATATATCAAATTCATCAAATAATCAAATCTGCTTGTCCATATCTTCCTTTGAATTTCTCCCTGCTGTTTTCCAATATTTCATTGAAATTTCCTTCTTTCTGTCTTTCTCCTTTTTTTTTTGCTATCACCATTACAACCTTTTCAGCACTCCCCAACAACTTTCCTCTCCACCAAAAAACTCTCCCCTGTAACAGATACATATAGTTAAAGCATTCAAACTCACACGTCTCATTCTGTATCTCTAATCTATTCTCTTTCTCTGCCAAGAAGTGGGAAGCCTGATTCATCATTGGTCTCCTGGAATCATAATTTGTCAATGTATTTGTCATAGATCTTAAATCTTTCACTTCCTTTATAGTATTATAATTGCTATGCAAATTGTTCTGGTTATTCTCACTTCATTTTTCACTAGTTTATCCAGACCATCACATGTTTCTCTGAATCCATCCCATTTGTACTTTCTGGATGGCACAATAATATCTATTATATTCATATGCCATAATTCGTTCTGCCATTCTCCAACTGATAGATATCTACTTTGTTTTAGTTCTTTGCTAAAAAGAAAGTGATACTATAAATATTTTTGTTCACATGGGTCTTTTTCTATCTGTCTTTGATCTCTTTTGGGTATAGGTCTTGTAGTGGTAGCACTAAATCAAAGGGTATGTATATTTTAATAATTTTAAAAGTGTAGTTCCAAAATGCTTTAGAGAATTTCACAGCACCAACAGTGTATCAGTGTGCCTGTCCTCCCGTTCCCATTTTCCATTTTTGTCATCTTTGCTAATTCGAGCAGTGTAAAGCAGAACCTCAGAGTTCTTTTAATTTGCATTTATCTTATTAGTGAATTGGAGAATTTTTTTATATGATTGTTGATAACTTGCCTTTCTTCTTTTGAAGAGTGCCTATTCATTATCCTTTGACAGTTTGCCTATTTGGGAATGGGTCTTAATCTTATATAATTGTATCACTTTCCTATATATCTTCATTATCATACTTTTATCAGAGAAATTTATTGCAAAGATTTTTCCTCCTAACTTTCCCCCTCCTAACTGCATTGATTTTGTGTATAAACTTTTCAATTTTATGTAATCAAAATTGTCTGTTTTCTCTCTTGTGATCCTTTCTGTCCCTTGTTTGGTTAGGAATTCTTCTCCTATCCATAATTGTGAAAGATATCTCTTTCTCAGATTCTTTAAACTTGGTTATGATATGATCTTATGTATCTATAGATTATGTGTCCATGTGGAATTTATTGTGGCATATGATAGGGGTCTAAATTTTTTTGTTAAATAGTTAATTCTTACCATACTAATTGGGAGTCCCTAGGTTTATCAAATACTTCGTTTACTATATTCCATTACTTTTGGGTCTTGTATACCTAGAGTGTTCAGATGATCAATTTTCCTATTTTTAAACCAATTCTAATTAGTTTTGATCATTGTTCCTCTGTAATATAGTTTGAGATGTGGTAGTCTTTTTCACTTTTAAAATTATTCCCATTGAGATTCTTCAACTTTTGTTTCTGTAGATGAATTTTATTACTTTTCTAATTCTTTAAGGCAGTCTGTTGATAATTTGATTGGTTTGGCACTTAATCTGTAAATTAATTTAAGTAGTATTGTCATTATTCCTACCGGTGTGGCCCAACCATGAGCAACTAATATCTCTCCAATTATTTGTCTGTTTTGTGTAATAGAGTGTTTTGAAGTTTCATCCATATAATTTCTTTGTGTATGCTGGTCAGTGAACTCTGATAATTTTGCATTTTGTAGTTATTTTGAAAGACTTTCTCCTAATTGGGCGTTTTTTGGTAATAAATAGAAAGATTTATGATTCTTGCAGATTTATTTACTTTATTGATGTTATCATTTCTAATATTTTAGTTGAAGTGCATGTATTCTTTAAATAAGCTATTATAAAAAGATGTCATTGTGTCCTCTTCTGCGATTATTCCCTTTATTTCTTTTTCTTGTCACTATAGCTAGAATTTCTAAATTTATATAAAATGGTAGTGGTGATAATGAACATCTTTGCTCTATGCCCTGATCATACTGAAAAGGCCTCTAGCATTTCTCCCTTATATATAATGTGAGCTTCTTGGTATTAGATAGGTAATTTTTACCATATTAAGAACTGGTACATTTGTTACTATGTTCTTTAGCACTTTTTTCACATATAGAGTTTGTCAAAATCTTTTTCTGGATCTTTATATAATCTTGTTTTTTGTTATTAATATGTTATATTTAGTTTTTAATTTTCCTAAGAGTAAATCATAAAGTCTGAAGTAGTAGAGGTATTACACTGTGGCCATCAGAAAACTAATGGACTTTGTGAAATGGGAGAGATTGCTACTTATATTTCATTATATCAGTTGATTTGTGGTCTCATCGATGAGACTCTCTGCCTCCAACAAAACATTATTTTTTTTGAGCATTGAAAGGGACTTAGTGGCCTGAAGGGAATCCCCACTAACACATACCTGAAAAGTGTTCATGTAGAATCTACTGGCAGATCTCCAAGAAAGAGGAACCCACCATAGGCAGCTCATTACATATTTAGAAAGCTCTAATTGTGAGGGAGTTTTTCCTGACATTAAATCTAAATTTGTGTCTTTGTAACTTCTGTCTATTACTTCTTGTTCTGCCTTATGAAACTAAACAGAACAAGCTCGATTTTCTTCTACTTGATAGTTCTTCAAATATTTAATGACAGCTGTTACATCTCCCCTGAATTGAGTCTTTTAGAAACTAAACATCCACAATTCCTTCCATTTTTTCTCATTCAATAGGGGTTCAAAGTCCTTCCAACATTCTTTCTGCCCTCTTCTAGATTCTCTCTGGCTTATCAATATCCTTCTTAAACTGAATTTAAACTCCAAAACTGAACACAGTATTCCAGATATGTTCTCCCTGGGACAGACCACAATTTCTCTATTCACCTCCTTATTCTTTTATACTTCTGTTGATGCCATCTTGATTGCATTAGCTTTTTTGGCTATCCTGTGACTCTGCTGACCCATATTGAAATTTCAGCATTAAGACCCCTGAATGTTTTTCAGACAAACTACTGCCCTATCATGTCCCTTTAATCTTGTATCTGCAAAGTAGATTTTTTTGGACCCAAGTATAAGACTTTACATTTATCCCTATGAAGATTATCTCATTAGATTCAGCCCAGTGCCATAGCTTATCAAAACTTTTTGGGATCCTGATTCTGTCATCTGTTTTATTAATTTTCCCTTGCTTTGTCATTAATACAAGTCAGGAAATTAGCACTTAGTTGTCTGTACATTTGATGAATGTGTCATCTGTGTTTTTATCCACGCTAATTATAAAAATTTTAACAGCACAGATTCAAAGAATGCTCCCCGAGGCACACCATTGGAGATCTCTTCCCAGTTTGACCATCAGAAACTATTCTTTCAGTATGTCCATTTAGCCATTTCTGAATACATCTAATTATATTATCTACTTCATATCTTTCATCTTCTCCACAATAGTAGTTAGAAACACTTTATTAAATGCTTTGCTAAGCAAACTATTTCTGTAGCATTCCCTTAAAATTCCAGTTTAATAGCCTTATCTAAAAAAGGAAATGTGCTTACTTTGACATGATCAGTTCTTGATGAAACTATGGTCACTTTTTGTAAACATTTCTTCTTTTTCTAGATCATTTCTTTATGATCCATTCTAAAATTTCCCTGGGAAGTAAAGTCAAACTCACTGGCCTATAGTTTGCAAATATTCTTCTCTTTTTGAAAAGTGGTATAATGTTTACCCTTCTCTAACATGTGGTGCCTCTCCTATGAATTTTCTGGTCTTTCTAATATCGCTGACAGTGGCTTAGGGAATTATATCAATTTTTTCAATGCCTTGGGATGTAGTGTATCAGGGCCAGGTGATGCGAATTTATCAAGGGTAATGAGGGGCTTTTTTCAATATCCTTATTTTGGATATCAAAATGCTCTGTTTGTTTTTTGGTGTTATGGCATTTTCAGCACAGAAGTCATTCTTCTTGAAGAGTAAACAGGAGCAAGGGAAGAATTTCTCTGTGGTTAGTTATCATTTGCTTTTCCACCCTAAGGAATCATCTTAACCTTTCTAGGATACTCACTTTTCTCCTTTGATGCTTTAAGACAATCTTTTATGTTATCCTTAACTTGCTCTTGCCCAGTTGAGCTTTTTCTGAGCTTTAACTCCTTACAAACAGCACTATGCCACACTCTTATCTTTTTCCTCTGTTATCTGCCCTTTGTTTGTATCTTCTGTGCATGTTGTTTAAAAATCTAAAGTGGTTGATAGTTCCTTTGCATCCTTGAAGAAACATCGGTCTCTCCAGATTACTTCAGTTCTTACTCCTCATTGTACCTGCTTCCCTCTTTGTTTTCAGGATCTCATTCTTGATGTTTCCCTTTTGCTTGGGTTGGCTTCACTTACTGACTTTTGTCCCTGAAAATCCTACCTATTCTTGTGTTGGATCCTTTGAAATCTGGATTCTTTTGCCAAAATCTATGGGGCATATCTCATTATACCTGACTTTGCTCTTCTTTTCTATCACAAACTCTGAAAGGAAATAGTTGCTGCCTCCCATTGGACCCATCATTTCCACCCTTTAACCCACTTCTACCCAGTAACTAGTTCCTCCTTTTTAATGAAAATTAAATCTGCAATGTAATTTCTTCTTGTTTCCTTAACCTTTTGAAGGATGGAATTATGCAAGTCATGGAATAAAGCAAGTCAAGAAGTTATTAGCTGCTATGTTTGACAGAGGAAAGCCCTGTGTATATCTGAATAATAGAAGTTCTCCATCAGTGAGTGCCATATCATGCCTCTGTGCCAGGCTTGTGATCTGTTCTTGAGATTTCTATCTCTTTCTTTTTCTGGTCCAGGCAGTCTCTAATGTACTTTGATGTCAGTCATTTCTATTTCACCCTCTAGTGATCTTCACCCAAATACTCTACACCATGGTTCTCTCCTCTGGCACCTAGATTTCTTCATATAGCTATACTGTCTTAATGTGTATTTTTACCTTTTTCTTCTTTTTATTCCCTATTCTGTTTCTTTTGAATACCCATCCAGAGCCATAGTCCTGTCAGAGGTGGCATCCCAGAAAGTTTAAGTGATAATTATCAAATTTACTTTCAGTCAGTCAAGAAACATTGATGAAGTGCCTATAGATAGAAATAAAAAGATGAAACAGCCCCTGCCTACAGGGAGCTTATATCTTTTAAAGATCTTTTTATGGTCCTTTCGGCACTATCATTTGTGACCATATGAATCATCAAAAGTTGGCAGTAGCTTGTTATGTCTTCAATATATTATACTTGCTTATGACAGAAATACAAACATTGCACACTCCATGCAAGTTATTTCAAAATCACCTGGGAGCTCCATTTGGTTTGAGATTTACAACCTTTAAAAAAACTTAACTATTTGTTGGTGTTTAATTTTACCTCTAAATTCGTAGTTATCTTTACAGTCTTTTAATAACTTGATAGATAGCCCCAGCCTAGTTCATTTTGTAGTTTCAACAACTCCCCTCCCTCCTCGTACCAGCTTCCTGTCTATTTAATCAAGTTGTTCCATCTACCAGTCCACTCTTAATCTGATATATGCTCTATTTGTTCTGCTTACCTTTCTTTACCTTGCTAACTATATTCTTCTTGACTCTTCCTTTTCAGGTTCTTGCTCCTTAGCCTTCCTCAGTCTTTATTAACCTTCAAATAACCCTTCTTGATTCTGCTCCTCTTCCTTACATTTTCTCTTATAGGAACTATGAATAGAATTTGGACACGGAGATTGTTTTTTTGCTTTTTCACTTTTCCTATGGGAGTAGCTGCCAATGTCCAGGCAAGAGTGGCTTCAAGCTTGCTTCTATAGGTAGAGGATGCCTGATTAGCATGGGAACTTCAAAAGGCTTGAACATAGTTCCTAATATTGTAAAAATGACTGTATCAGAATTGTAGTGAGAATGATAAACTACTTTCAGATTTCTCACATTTGTATCCTAGATTGTTTCTGTCCCAGTCTGTTTCTTTTTATGTCTAAAATGCTGTAGTTCTTAACACAGGTTCTCAACCTGTGGGTCGCGACCCCTTTGGGAGTTGAATGAACCTTTCACAGGGGTTGCCTAAGACCATTGGAAAACACATATTTCTGATGGTCTTAGGAACCAAGATGCCACTTCTCTGTCTGTCTCCAGGTGGGTCCACCCACAGGCAGATACGCCCACATACAAGTATTAAAGGGTTGTGGCATTAGGAAGGTTGAGAACCAGTGTCTTAACAGATCTGTTTTCTGGATTCCATTATAGGCTTCTCCATTTCCTTCATATATACACTTCTTTGGTACAAGACAATGCCTTGAACTTTTAGAATACTTAAGAGCCCCTCATTTACATCTTAGTGTGGAAATGCCTTGTGAGGGAGACTATACCACGATTCACAATCATTTTGCGGGGAGAGGAGCATTCTGTCAGAGACCACCTTCAATAAAAATAATTTTTTCACAAAGTACTTAGAAGTGCTGGCATAATCTTCTTTTTCTCATTTACTAAAAAGGTAGCCTAAATTGTAAAGACGACAACGTTCAAAAGTTTACGATCTCTGTTCTGTGTAAAAGGTTAAAGAGAATGTTATAGCAGTAACTGAAATAGAGACGAGGTACTGCCAGAGGACAACTTATTAGCCCTATGTGAGCTTTTCTTTTAATGTAGTCAGTATTTTATATGCAGGAAATCACAATAGTATTTAAAACATCATTATTTCATTTATTGTGACATGTCCTGTTAAAACATGGTTGCTGTTTGCTTAGAAATGAAAAAAGAAATACTTTATCTGATATATGAGTATTTAAATGATCTCTTCACAACCCACAGAAATTTCTGGAACTAAAAATTTTAAGTCCTGCAATTCCTAAAAGTTGCAGCTTGAAAATAACATTTTAAAATATAAACATAAATAAGTTGTTAGTGATTATTGTTTATACTGGTATAAGTACGTCAATATCAGTGGTATAAAGACTTACGCACACCCTTCCAGTGGGGGCCTGAAAAGCTAAAGAAGGTTAGCCAGTAGTTTGTTGTTTCTGTAAAATGAAGTGAGAGACTCATTTTACAAGTATAAAAATAAATGTTATTCTAAAGAATAAAAATAGATGTTTTGTTTTCTTATGCTAAATTTCTTGAAGTGTGAATTGGAAATGAATCTTCTATTTATCTATACAAAGTGGCTTCTAAAAAAAATTACACTATTTCATACAGATATATTTTACCAAATAAAACATGATATTTGGATATTGGATATACTTGGATATTGGAAACTATTTCACATATAAGATAATTTGGTGTGCCAAATATCTGTTTTAACACAAAACAGTACTAATCTTGTGTACGGTAGGTGCTCAGAAATTTTTGTTGAATTTAAATCTCCTTTACAAAATGATTAAAGTACTTTTTTACCACCAATATACAGTACAGCATACAATAACCTAGGGTTACTCCGTGTCAAGTAGTATGTTGACCAGAACTTAGTTCTGTCATGTATGTGTAGCTCGTGGTTAAGTGGAAGCTGGGGTCAATAATCAATCAAACATATATTAAGTGCCAACTGTATGCTAGGCAGTATATTAGTAATACAGATACAAAGAATGAAATGATCACTGTCCACAAGAAGCATACATGAGGAAGAACGTAGATACGTATGTAAATCTATAGGAATAAATACACAGCAGTGAAATACGTAGTTTGGGAAGGAGGCTGTGGGCAGCTGAGGGATCAGGAAGCTGCATCTTCAAAGGAGAGAAGGGCTCTGAAGGGTAAGGAGCACACTCCAGACCTGGGAGACAGCCAGTGCAGAAGCAGTGAGGTGGGAAATGAATGGAGTGTTATAGCTGCTGAGAGTAATAGAGAGAAAGCCAGTTTGACTGGGCCACAAAGTACCAGAGGAGTGATGTCCAGTGAGGCTGAAAAGATAGATGGGCACCGGGATATGAAGGACTTTTAAAAAACAGAGAAGTTTATCTTTGAACCGAGAGGTCTTAGAGAGCACTGGGGTTTATTGAGTTTGGGGAGTGAAGCGATTGGATTTACACTTAAGAAAATCACTTTGGCACTTGGGTGGATGATAGACTGAAGTGGGGAGGCAGGGAGACCAAAAGAGAGGTATTGATATAGTTGTTGATATGGGACTGAAATTCAAGAGAAAGACTAAGAGTAGATATATAGATTTGGGCATCATCTGCATGGATATGATAATTAAACCTCTGGCAACTTGTGAGGTTACCAGAAAAGAGAATATAGAGAAAGAAGAGAAGATGGTCCAAGACAGAACCTTGAGGAACACCCACAGTTAGGGGACTTGATATGGACGATCAGCCAACAAAGGAGATAGAAATGGGAGCTGTCAGGAAAGAGGAGAAGCAAGAGGGAGCAATTTCACAAAAACCTCAAAAGGAGAGAGTATTCAGGAATAGAGGGTAAACAACATTGTCATTATGCAGCAGACAAATTGAGAAAGATGATGTAGCAGTAACCACACTAGCATACCTGGAATGGCTGCTAGCACAGGTTCTTAGATCTGCTTTACTAGGAAAGATAGCTGTTCAAGGGGTCAACAATATTTTTAAATTATATTCACTAGTTAAGGGGAAAAGTTAGCACCCTGAACTTGAGAGAAAATACAAAGAAAATATAAGCAGAGAAATAAAGACCAACAGGCAGGACCCTGACTGCCTGAATCAACCATACACTTTATATACATCCCTGGATGGAGAGAGCCTTTACATGTGAGTAGTTGGGGAGCTCTGAATGTACAGCCACTTAGAATCGCAACCACGGAATCACAAGATCCTTCTCATAAGCAAGCCCCCAAAGTAAAATACCAATTTAGAATTTATGTATATACTTCTTAGAGCCAGAAGGCATCACAACCCTTGTGACTCAGTGCCTAATTAGAAATTAGCAAAAGGTGTGAAAGCCTTCCTTAATCAAGTTTCCCTCAGTGGGCTCCATGTGAAGCCATAATGGGTGGGGAAGATCTTATATAATATCCCATTAACATTACAGATGAATACTCATCAGAAAAGACCCATCAGATTTGGCGATTTTAATAATTTTGAAAAGAGTAGTTTCAGTGAACATTGAAGTTGGAATCCAGATTGCAGAGAGTTGAAGAGTGAGTGAAAGGAGAGGTAGTACATAGAGGCATGAGTATGGATAGCTTTTTCTAAGAGTTGGATTAAGAAAGGAACAAAAGATATAGGACCATAGTTTAAGGGGGTGGTAGGTTTTAATAAAGTTTGTAGAAGGATAGAGGTGGCTTGGGCAGGTTTGAATGCAGTAGGGAAGAAATTAGTAGATAGGGAGAGATGAAAGATTTGAGAAAGGGGATGATTAAGGTTGCAGTCTGCAGGAAAAGACAGGAAGGGATGAGATAAAAAACATATATAAAGGGGTTGGACTTTTCAGGGTAAAAGACTGTCTCATTGTGAGAGAGTGGAAAAGGAGGCAAGAGAGGGAGAAAATGTCAAAGAGTTTTGAGATAAAGAGAATAGGAAAAGAGGGAGCTTGAAAAAAAAGGACCTTAATTTTCTCAATAAAATAAGGAACAGGACCCTCAACTGAATGGGGAAAGGGAAAGGAAGCTTGAGGAGGAAAGAGAAGATTTGGAGTAGCTTGTGTGAGAAGTGAGATAGTGAATATTAATCAGAAATACAAGGACTGCCTTGTGGTAGGGCCTGGTTGAAGCTGGTACTGTTACTTTATGTAATCTACCCAATAAGCATTGTTGTGTGACTTCCTCTAACACCATTCAGCAGGAATGAATAGGAGCAGAGGAGGCCAATGGTGAGAGTGAGGGCTGATTTTTGGCAAGAGGTGTGTTGTCATAGCATATGGGGGCAAGAGATTTGAAAACAGATGACATTGTAGCATTTGAAATGAATAACCATCAGGTCGGGCTTGGACAGGAAGTATAATCAGAGCAGGGATAGTGACCTGAGAAAACGCTGAGAGGTAGGCATTCAGGATGTCTCAGTGAGGGCAAAGAATAGGTTTAGGAGGGGTGAGACATGGGGAACAATGGAAGGAGAGAATGTTATGTTCAGATAGAGGAATATCAAAAGTTTCTAATTAAGGAAGTAGAGCACTTATGGGTAACGATCATGTCCAGTATGGGACCATCTCTTTGGGAACTTGAAGTGGCATGAAAGAATAGGTTATGGGATTTAAGGAAGCTTAAGAGTTGGGAGATTATGGAGTTTAAGAGAGCATTGTTGTGAATATTGAAGTTTACAAGCATAAGGGCAAAAGTTAGAGCAAAAAGAAAAGTGGTGATCCAGGTGCCAAACTTCTTGAAAAAGGAGAATGACCTGGGGACTGGTATATAATAGCCATCATGATGTGTATTAGGTGGGAAACTGTGTCAGAGTAGACTTCAAAGGAAGAGAGATTCCTGAGAGCTGGTGATAAAGGGATAGAGTCGAAAAGTAGCAATTGGGAACAAGGAATATTGCAAATCACCCTGTGGGACCAGTGTTTCTAGGGTGGGGTGGGAGTATGTATTGTTTAAGAAGGCCAGTGCTGGAGAAGATGGCCAGAGTATGTAGTGTCATGAGGGATAAGAAGTTATAGTGAGAGCTATTGGAAGGGAATGTAAGAGAAAAAAAGTCCAGAGTGAAGAGAAATTTCTTTATTATGGAATAGTTATTATGGAACAAGAATTCCAGAAGATGTAGTAGAAGGGATGGGAAGGGAGACATGGTTGGAGTGGGATTGAGGAGGATGGGAATGAGAGAACTGGAGATTTGGGGAGGAGACAGTTTGTTATTACAAAACTAGTGATTAATACAAGTCTAGGAAAAGAAACAGGGTGTGGGAGATTGTTAGCCATAGGGATGGTATTGGGTAACAAATGAATTGTAAACCTCATAGTCTTCAAGCAGTGCTTCAGAAGGTGCTTGGCCTAGATCTCAGTTTAACTTAGGCCTGCTGGGCAGCCACTCCTTCTCTAGGGTGGGAGAGAGGCAGGGCAGAGCTGAGCACAAAAGAATGGTGGGCAGTGGTTGGCTGAACCTTGGTCTAGTGAGTCAATATTACAAATTTTATTTTCAGGGGAAAGCATAACAAAAGGCAAACTGCTGGATACTCTGCATTCTACTTCTTCTTTTACTTAGATACACTAGAAAAAGAATGGGCATGTTCCGAGTCCGTATGAGAAACAACTGCTGACTTTAAATTGAAATAAAAGGAGACAGATAGCATTCAAGGGTGATGTCAAGCCTCAAA
>JAQQSU010008133.1:0-13034 GCA_028627135.1 Pseudochirops cupreus | reverse complement strand
TTATCAAACACCGGTTATGCCACTTGTGCTGTGCCTGGCATTGGGGATGCAAAAATCATGGAGATAGACCTTTAGTATTTCCTAGCATAATAGATGTTCACAGATTAGTAAATATAGTATAAATAAAGGCCAATATTCACACAGTTCAGACTTCGCAGTTTTGTTAATGATTGAAAGGGACAAAGATAAATATGAAATGCACATGAAAAATATTAATAAAACAGTCTACACTTAATGTACATAACCAGAGTAAAAATGGTCTTAAGACATTGTTTCACATCTCCTTTTTCTGTATTGCCCATAGTAGAACTTTTGAGTTAGTAACTGGGTAACACTGAACCCTATAACATATGTGTGTTTATTGCATAAATGTACATTTCCTGGTTAGTTATAGCCTAGATTTCCAAAACTGAGATGATGAAAGTACCATTTAATCACCATAAGTTGGAAGAAAGTCGTTCACTGAAATGCCCCAATTTTTAACCACAAAAGTAGGATATAGGAAAGGTTATTCACATATTTCAATTAATAAACTCCTTTGGAAGTCTACTATAGAATCCTCTGGAACTCAACAAGATTATTGAATAGTAACAAATCCAAAATTCTTCAAAAAGGCTAATATCCATAAAAAAGAATTATGTATGAAGACAGCCATTTTACCAGAGAAGTATTTCAAGCATTCTTGCTTCCCTAAATGAAAAATACATTCAAGGTTCAAGCAGGTGAATGAATAGCAATATAAGAAAATAAAATAAAATTAATTATTATGCTATTTTAAAGGTAAGAGATCAAAAGGGGAAGAAAAATAGAAAAAGGGAGTGCCAGAAGGGGGAAGGGGAGAGGGAGAGAGGAAGAGAAGAAAGGAGGAAGAGATAGTAGGCAATCTATTAACAAAAAAAAAAACAGGTATATTCAGGAGATAAAATTTTATCACACTCATATGAACTGTAGATTAGCGGTTGGTTTTTGGTTTTATTTTTCTTTTTAAACCCACTCCTCCAAAGTGTGACCATCTAAATTGTTTCCAGTTCTTTGCCACAATAAACATTTTTACTATTAATATTTACATGCAAACCAGTGGTCTTTTATACTTGTCTCTCACTTTCTTGGGTACATGACTCATAATTTTATTGTTGTTTCACATATGTGTTTATGTATGCATGTACATTTTAGTGACTCTAGCTTATATTTCCAATATTTTTTGTTAGAACATTTGAACTAATAAACAGTTTGACCAATCATGTGGCAATGTGCCTCTCCTCCAATGGCCATTACTGTATTCCTCATTTGTTAATTTTTTCAGTCTAATGAATGGGAAGTGGATTCTCAGAGATAGCTTGATTTTGACCTCTTTTTTTTCTAGTGGTTTAAAGCATTTTTTTCATATATTTTTTATATCTGACATTCACTTGAAAATTGCCTATTTGTAGTACTGGATTACCTATCTATCTAAGAATTATTCATAATCTTATATGTTTATATGAATTGTTTATATAATTAAGCTATTATGATTTTAATATATATGTATATATATGTGTGGGTGTATATATGTGTGTATATATATGTATGTATGTGAGTGTGTGTATAAGTCTTGTTTCTTTTTTTGATCTAACTAAAATTATTTTAGTTTGTAATCAAAATTTTTCATTTTGTCTTTAGTCTTTGTTTAGGTCAGAGTGTTCCTGGTTATATATTTGTCACATATTTTTTCCTTTGTCCTCATTTTTTTAAGTTATGGTCTTTTACATTTGATTTACATTAGAATTATGTATCTGTTTTTGTATTTTGTTACATTGTGTTTTGTGAATTATTGATCTAAACACAATTTATTCCACACTGCTTTCATATGTTTCTGTATACAATTTTTCATGAAATATGGAGACCTTACCTTAATAAATGTCCCTAGGCTTATTGATTCGCATACTACTATGCTTTATTGTCCTATTTTTTGTTTATCTGATATATAGAGCATTGACCACCTTCTTTATTTTTTAACCAGTCCGAGATCTTATCCTGCTAGATTCTCTTCATTCTTGCATTTAAAATTTCCTTAATTAATATTCTTGACCTCTTCTGGCATATATGTGTGTGTGTATGTATATATATATATATATGTATATGTATATGTATATGCATATGTATATGTATATATGTATGTACATACAGATACAAATATGTAAATCTTGAATATGCACATATATATATATTCAGGATTTGCATTTTATCTAGATAATAAGGAATAACTGTTTGGCATTTAGATTGGGATATATTCTAATGGTCATCGATTAATTTACGTAAAGCACTTTAATTTTATTATGTTGGTATCATCCAAGGATGACTTGTTAATAACTATGTAATTGTGTATGTCCTTTCCATTCTGCCAATAGTGCTTTGTAGCTGTATGCATGTAATTCTTCATGCTTCAAGGTCTTATTAGAAAACTCAGGTGGTACAGAGGCAAGATGGTGGCATAAAAGCAGGAAAAGTCCATGGCTCCCCCCAAAAGCACATCAAATGCATATAATATATGACTCTAAACAAATTTTAGAGCTACAGAACCCACAAAGTGACAGAGAGAAACAAATCTCCTGCTGAAGGCAGCCTGGCAGGCAGTTAGGAAGGATAAATCACAGCATGATGGAAACTGAACCCAGCCACACATAAGCCCACAGTTTTAGCCCGAGGGTGGCTCCCAGAAGTGGCTGCAGAGGACTTGAGGAGAGTGGATCACCAGCAGCAGTGGCAGGTTCTATAATTATCAACCCACAAAAGCCAAAGAAAAAGTTAGAGGTCAATATAGAAGTCTGTTGGCACTGGGTGGGGGAGGGGGGTAGAGGAGTGGGTCAGGCACCTGAACCTGGAGCTAGAAGTGGTGAAGATATGGCAGCCCTGCAGCAGCCTCCATGTGGCTGCTTCAGAGCTCCTGGACTGGAGATTGTAGGGGCCCAAGCAAACATTTAGAGAGTAATTGCTCTTGCTTTAATGTGACTGTATCTAGATCATGTTTTGGGTGGTTGCACTGAGGTGCGTGACCAGTGAGCCAGCGTTTGTGGGGGTTGCAGAGACAGCACCCTCCTAATAGCTCCAGCAACTGCTAAAACCCCATTGATTTGGTTCAAAGCTCTCCCCTCTGGAAGCAGAGTTCTACTGTGGCAAACAGCTCAAAAGTCAAGTAATTGATTGGCAACATGAACAAGCAAAGGAAGCAGAGCAAGCAGAGCAATACAAGTTTAGATTCCTTTCTGGGGGACAAAAAGGATCAAAGCATGGAATGGGGGGAAGACAATGAAGTCAGAACTCCTGCACCAAAAGCTTCCAATATAAATATGAATTGGTCACAGGCAATAGAGAAGCTCAAGAAGGATTTTGAAAGTCAAGAAAGAGAAGTGGAGGAAAAAATGGGAAGTGAAATGAGAATGATACAAGAAAATCATGAAAAGGGAGTCAACAATCTGGCTGAAGAAAACAAAACCTTAAAAATCAATTACCTCAAATGGCAAAAGAGGTCCAAAATGTAAATGAGGAGAAAAATGTCTTAAAAACTCAAATTTGCCAGATGGAAAAAGAATTTTAAAAGCTCATTGAAGAGAATAATTCCTTCAGAATTACATTGGAGCAAATGGAAGCTAATGACTTCATGAGAAATCAAGATCCTATAAAACAGATCCAAATAAATGGAAAAATAGAAGACAATGTGAAATAACTCATTGGAGAAACCATTGACCTAGAAAATAGAATCATCAGGGACAATTAAAAATTATTAGACTACCTGAAAGCCATGATGAAAAAGAGAACCTAGAAATCATGCTTCCAGAAATTCTCAAGGAAAATTGCCTTGATATTTTAGAATCAGAGGGTAAAATAGAAATTTAAAGAATTCACTGATTACATCTTGAAAAAGATCCCCAAAAAGAATACTCCTAGGAATAAAATAGCCAGGTTCCAGGTTTCCCAGATCAAGGAGAAAATGTTACAAGCAGCTGAGAAGAAACAAATTGAATACTGTTGAAACACAATCAGGATAAACCAAGATCTAGCAGCTTCTACGTTTAGCGATCAAAGAGCTTGAAGTATGATATTCTAGATGTCAAAGGAACCAGGATTAAAACCAAGAATCACCTACCCAGCAAAACTGAGCATAATGCTTCAGGGGAAAATATTGATGTTCAATGAAATAGAGGACTTTCAAGCATTCTTGATGAAAAAAACAGAGTTGAATAGAAAAGCATGAGAAGGTAAAATAGGAAAAAAAAATCATAAGGAATTTATGAAAGTATAACTGTTTACATGCCTGCATAGAAAAATTATAATTATGATTTATGAAACTGTTTTTCAGTATGGGGATATTTGAAAGGAATTTAAATGTATATAATTATGTATACATACAAATATATGTCTATATAGGAGGCTATATGTCTGTATGAATACATATGTGTGAGTGTGTATATGTGTGTACAGGTATACATAGACAGGGCACAGGATCAGTTCAATAGGAAGGGATGATATCTAAAAGGTGAAATTGAGAGGTGAAAGAGGAATATAATGAGAGGATATGGAGAGACAGAATGGGGTAAATTGTCTCATATAGAAGAGACAATGGATAATTGTTAAAATGGAGGGGAGGAACATGAAAGCAAAAGGGAATGGGTCAACCTTATTTACTTTCATTGAATTTGGCTTAGGGAGGGAATGGCATACACACTACACTGGGTATCTTGCTCTACGGGAGAGTAAGAGGGAAGGGGATAATAGAGTGAATAATGGAGGGGAGGGCAGGTTGGGGGGTAGGTAGAGAGAAGCACACAATTTTGAAAAGGGACAGGGTCAAAGTAGAGAATAGAACAAGTGGGGAGCAGGAGAGGACGGAGGGAAATACAGTCAGGCTTTCACAATATATCCACTCTGGAAATGTTTTGTGTAACTGCACATGCACAACCTATATTGAATTGCTTAACTTCCCAGTAAGGTGTATCAGCAAGCACCCTAGCATACCCAGGGTGGCTGCTAGCACAAGTTCTTATACCTGCTTTTCTAAAGGAAAGCAACTCAAAATGGGTTGACAATCTTACTTTAATCAATCAAATATATATCATTTACCTAGTTCAGGGAAAAAAGTCAGCACCCTGAACTTCAAATGATACAAACAGAATACAAACAAGTTACAAACAGAAGTCACAAGCAGACAAAGAAACAAATCAGCAGACGGGCTTCCAGCTGTCTGACCATTACATCCATACCTAGTCAGTTACCAGAGGGGGAAGCACCAACATCTGGGTTTTTCAAAGCTGGGGGACCCAATGGCTTCAAGAGTCCCATCTGGCCAAATCACACAACTCTTTCCAAAGTAAGCCCCAAAGAAAAACCTCACATCAAGGTATATATAACCTTCTCTGGGGTCAGAGAATGTCACAGCTTTCTTGACCCCACTGCTCAGTCACAAAGTAATAAAGCACAGGCATTCCTGAAGAACAAGTCTCCCACCACAGGCTCCAGGTGACCACATTAAGCCTATTGGGGGAAGAGTATATTTTCAAATCAGGGAAGGTTCTCAGAGTGACTTATGCCACTTAAGCAAAGGGCCTAGGGTCAGGGAAGATCTTCAGATTCCCATAACATAAGGGTGGGTGTCGAGGGAGGAAGGGAAATAATCTGCAATTCAAAGTTGTTAAATAAAATGTTCAAAAATGTTATTGTTGTGATTATGATTATGATTATGATTGTGATTATGATTATTTACATGCAACTGAGAAATAAGATAGACAGGCACCGGGGTATTGAGATCCATCTTGACCTACCAGAAAGTGGGAGGAGGGATGGGAAAGGATATAGGGGAGAGCAGATTGGGGGAGGGGGTATACAGTGGGATCATTGTTTGGGGGTGATGGGTAGAGGAAAGAGGGGGGAGAAAATTTGTAACTCAAAATCTTGTGGGAATGAATGATGTAAAATACAAATAAACATAAATTTTAATTTAAAAAAAGAAAACAGACATATTTTACACATTTTCTAGTTGCTTTGTATGAGATTTCACTTTCTTTCTATCATTCCTGCAATTTGTTAGTAATAGGCAGACAGGTCAGTTTCATGTTTATCTTGTATCTCACTATTATATTTTTGTTTTTATTTATTAAAGACATTGTTTCAATCAATTTATTTGAATTTCTAGTGTTCCATTGGAGCTATCAAATAACTTGGAACAAAAGTAATAACTTGGTTTCCTTTGTACCCTGTTTTTTAATTTTCATTTCAATTATCTTAATGCAATCACAGTCATATTTCTAACTGTGCTTAACATTATGAGTGACAATAGGCATCCTTTCTTTAAGATAAATACTGTCCAAACATTTTCCAGTATTTGTTCAATATAGATGATTATAATTATTTTTTCATGATTGGATTCTAGTCAAACCACGAAAAAAAGATAGTTCCAGAGAATTGGCGATGAAATACACTTCCCACCTTTTGACAGAGAGATAATGAGCTTACTGAAGACACAAACAGAGGGACATCACCAGGCCTGGGAATACAAGGCCCTGCTTAACATTAAGGTCAAATTGGAAGCAGAGATCAACACCTATTGAAACCTGTTGGACAGTGGGTAGGACCTCAATCTTGTGCATGCCTTAGCTAGTAGTAGCAGTTCCCTACATGAGACCAGCATTCAGAGGACTGTAGATAGCAAAGAGCTGTCTTGGCAGAGACCAATGACACCAAAGTCCTGAAGACCGGGGCTGAGTCAGGGAGTTAATAAAGGTTCATTGATCAAGTAAAAAAAACTGACAACATGAAAAGATTCAGAATAAATTGGTAAGGCCACTACAAACTGTCGCAAAATGAATTTAGCACAACTTTGAGAACAATCTATGCAATAATTACACATTTATGAAGAAAAACAGTTTTAAAAGACATTAGAATTTTGGTCAATGCTATGAGAAGCCCTGATTCCAGAGGATGAAAGATGAAGACACTATCCACCAACTGACCAAGAGGTTGTAGATCTAAACAGCAAAAAACGAACAATATATAGACATATATTTTTTGTTTTGTTTTGTTTTTTCATTTTGTATATGGTTTGCAATAATTTTGTATTTTTTCCTTGTTAAGGTGAGGAGAAGAGGCAGAGGCCATCAATGTTTCTTAAATAGAAAATAATACAGTTTTTTTAAAGACCTAAATAGAATAAGAATATCAAAAGACAAAATATCAGAACATCAATCAATGAACAAACTTTTACTATTTCTACAAGTCATTTTTTTATCTTATATGTTTGGGGCACTATGCTAGACTGTAAGTATGAAAAATGAAATAATTTCTCTTCTCATGGAGTTTCTATCTTAATGAGAGGGTCATTAATATATATATATATATATATATATTTATGTGTGTGTGCATATATATGTATATATATATGATGCCTAGATATAATATGAATAAATACAAATTTATACAAAGTACTTTTGATAGAAAGCACTCAAAGGGAAGGCACTAGTAGTTGGAGGTAATCAAGAAAGGCTCATTCAGATGATGAGCTTGAAGCTACAATCAGACAAAAAGAAAGGGACTCTATGAGTGTATATAAGATGAGAATGCTTTCCAGTCAAGTCAAACAATTACTTCAAAAGAGCTGAGACAGATGGAAAACTGGGGAGGGGGGTTGGAAAGGCCAGTTAAATGGAATTTAAGATTGTTAGATGGTGATTAATGATCAATGAGTCTGGAGAGATATTTTGGGGTGAGATTGAATTTTAATCTCTATCACTAGGGGAGGTAACAATACTGTATATATGACATCAGTCATCCATTGAAGCTTTAAAATATTGATATAAATCAGAGACCTAGAGGGAAATTTTCTCTTTGTTTACCCCAAATTGTTTTTCTTGCAAATATGAAGTTTGGTGAAGACATTGAAAGGTACTCTGCCAAGCTAGAGTACTGATCAAAAACACCGTTATTAAACCAGTGAAAGACTAGAATATAGATTATTTCCATATGAAAAATTTGAATGTGAAATGAATGTTAAAATTGAATTATTCTCTTACTTACTATTTTTATATTATAGAATTTTAAACAAGGAGACCAGTATTCTCCAAATGAGAAAACACTAACTTAAATATCTCATTCAAACAAGGGGTTTTTGGCTTTTATATAATCTCTTTAAAATAAAGAAAAAAGAAAACCTCTGTCTACTCTATGAGATGTCTCTTATATGTAGAGGATCCAAGTAACAATGTATCTATAGCAAAATATATTTGAGTGTAATCTGGTAATATTTCCCATTTTCTCTTTTAAATTTCCCATAATTCTCAATAAAAATCACAAGCATTAATATGCTTTCCCTACACTGGGGAAAAAAGTCTTATAAAACAGACATAGAAAAAAAATCCCACAGTAGCCATATCAAAACGAATTATGCCTCATTCTGAATCTTGAGCCCATCACCTCTCTGATGTGTGATATGATTTATTATGAGTCCTCTGGATCCATGTTTGGTCATTACATTGGTAAGAATTTTATTAAGTCTTCAAAGTTTTTCGTTCTTACAATATCATTGGTATTGTTCACTTTATAAGGTAACATAAGCCTTATCATGTTTCTGAAATTTTCCTTTTGATCATTTTGAGACACTACAATATTTCATCATATTCATATACAATCATTTCTTTAGCTAGTCCCATTTTATTGGACATTCAATTAGTTTCCATGTTATTGTCACAGCAGAAAAAGCTGCTTAAAATATGCTGTTATATAGGTGTCATTTTCCTCTTTCTTTTATCTTTTTTAGGTATGTGGTAAAGTTTTATTAGTTGTATCACTGGGTCACAGGAAATTCATAATTTCATAACTTTGGAGGAAAAATTTTGAATTTCTTTCCAGAATGTCTAGACCAATTCAACACCATGATAAGCATGCATTAACAGGCCTTCCAAATGTTGTCCTTTTGCTTTTTCATCAACTTGCCAAGCAGACTTGACTAAGTGACTCTCCTTTGCATCTTCTACTTTGCCTGATTTTATCATCAAGGAACAAGATGTCTCCCCATAATTAGATACCGTTGTCTTTTAGTGCAACAATTATTCTTATGTGAACTTTTGTAATAATATTATTTCAAATAATGCAAAATGAACGCTGGAAATATTTGGTTCAAGAATGCCATTGTGATACTTCAATGTCTGATCATAGCATTAGGGTCATCCTGCAAGCTTCATAGCTGTACCAGTGCAGCAACATCTCTGGCAGCTTGTCTAAGGGTGACAAGATTATAATTAAAGACCTGGCATTGCACTGTGTGTCATCTATAAACCAAACTAAAGCAGATTTTAATCTCTATTAGGGGAATGTATGCCTACACTGATGAAATCACAGACTCAGGTAGAATTGAGGAAAGTATTGTTAGCCATTTACTTAATAATCAGTTACTCTCTCTTTGAGCTGATATTTTAATTCATTTCTTCTCAAAATGTTTTTTCTGAGACTTGTGGAGACTTTTTTTCTTGGTAAATATATTGGATTTAATTGAGAATCATTGACAACATAGCCAGTCCAACAGAAGATTCCATTACTGAGTTTTCTAAGTTGTAAGAAGTTTACATTATTTGATATTTGAGGACACCTCATCCACCAGTGAAGAACTTGAACTGGATATGCAATTATTTTCCCTTCTAAATGTTTTCTGTCCACAGACTTCACTTAAGCTCTTAGCCACCCGTACAATTCTTTCATATTTAGTAACAGAGGAGATATCAATCTACATTGGAACAGGAAGCTGCATTAATCCTTTTTTCTGAACACCAATGAAATCATGAGCACAGACAAAAGCAAAATGAAAATAGGGTGTAAAGTTTTCAACATGACAGGGTGAAACAAAGTAAAGGGCAGAGTGTGAGGAAAAATACAGTTTCACGGAATGATATGTGTGAAATTGAAGGATTCAACAAGAAGATACATATGACATCTAAAGAACAGGCAGTAACATGTCGTGGACAGAAGGTAGTGGAAGTGAATCAAGAGCTTTCAGTGAATGGGGAAGAGCAGGTAGGGATTTCACAGAAGTAAGGGCAAGAAAACAATAGGAGGAATGAGCCTTGCTAATGGTTTCAAAGAAGTATAGTTTTCAACCCAGTTCTATTGAAAATAAATAGCAAAACTTTTTTCTTTTTCTGATTTTAAGTGTTTAAAAATTCAGTATAACCACATGGCTTCCAGGGGAGGGTGGAACAGTACTATTTTCTTAACTCATGGTTTTTTGATCCAAAAATAAATGATTAAGAATTTTTAAATTTTTTTTCATAAATTAATCAGATCAAGGCAAAAATATTGTTAATGTAAGCATTATACTAGTCATAGATTTGCACGTCGGCTGAAGACCACATAGTAGTGGGTACAGAAACATCTAAACCCTCCCAGCTGCTTGGAATTTTCAAGTTAGAAGAATTAGAAGAATTTTGCATTAGAAAACATAGAGTACTTCCTAATTAACCTGTTGCCATAGGAATAGCCCCTTTATAGCTTGTTTGAAATGTGCTTTCCTTACTCTTTTCAGAATACTCTAATATATCTTGTACAGAACAGAATATTTTAAATAAAATATAAATGAGATAAAAAGAATTTACACATCTCTTGTCACACAGTAGGATGTTATAGGTTAATCCTAGTAAGAAAAATTTTAATATGATTATTCTTTCCTTTAAGAGAATCTTCCCACTAAGAAATCTCATTAACATCTTTGACTCTTTTCTCTCCATTCTTTTTATACAATCAACTAAAATTTATTAACTTATTTCTATATCAAAATGTCTGTTTTACTCCTCTTTATTATGATTACCATCAAATTTGACCATCATTATTTTCCACTTGAATTATTCAAACAACCTCCCTAATCACCTAAGTTATAGTCTCTGCTTACTATTTACTATTACCATTTACTTACTAAGTCTAGTCTCTACACACTTCACAAAGTTATACATAACATTCTTCCTGTCTTTCAATGGAATATGTAATCTGACTTTGTGCCATTCAAACTAATTTCTCACTACATCATATCCTTCATCTTCTTCTCTATTTAGACTAGTCGCTTCACTATAAATTAATCACTCAACATACCTTTGTTATGTACCTGTTTTTTGTTACAAGGCCTTATATAAGGGAATGAGTGGATAAAGGAAAAAAATGAAGCAATTCCTATCTTCTAAGGGCTTATATTCCATCCTGGGGACAACATGTCCAAAAATAAGTATATACAGAACAAGTTCCATTTAAAATACTTATTTTGACTGCACAATTTTGCTCATGCTATTCTCTTATTTGACATCATCTTTGCCTGGAAAAAAATCCCAATCATTGTAAATTCTAACTCAATTCCTACAAACTTCATGAGGTATTCAGTAAATAATCTAAACCATTTCTATCTCTCACTTCTATGGAAACCTATTACATAATCTGATTATATACTTAACATATCTATTTTATTATTTTTTTCACCACACATCTAGATAACAAAACCCTTGAATTTAAGGACAATATATGTCTTTGATCTTTCAAGTACCCTATTGCAACTATCACACTGTTGGAGACTTAGAATTTGTACATTAATCATTTACTGATAGACAAATCGGTAATCTGACATATGGAATATGGTCATTGTTGTAATAATAAGTAATTTTTAAAATCTTTTAAAAATTGGTTTGCAAAGGTAAAACAGAGCATTGGAAGAGTTAGTGGATAAATCAGAGAGATTGTTTGCCTGGAGCTGCCAGAAACAAATGTCAGTGTGTTGGCTTTAGTTACCAATGTTTTTCAATGTTATAAAAATATTTTGGTTCTACCAGCATACCAAAATAGATTCTATTGAGGAAAAGAAGTCTTAAGAATTAAATAGATTGAGTTTGGGAGGGATATTGTAGGCCTCTGCCAATGTAGGAAGTCTGCAGTTTAAGTATTTTTAAACTGCAAGATACTGACTGAAATATAAATATAGATGTAAGAATTTTGATTTTTTTTTCATATATGTGACCCAAGGTTGTAAGAAAATGATATTTTTCTTCTGAACAGCATTTTTTTTCCAATGAAACTATTCACAAAAAATCATTGCTATAATTCTGCTTTAAAATTGTCACATTGATAACACCAGATGCTGTGAGACCTTACTATATCAAAATGAATAAAGAATCTGTGATTTTGAGAAACTGTCTACACCACAGCAGAATTAAAGCCATTTTTATGTAGTAGATATGTTACCAAATTGCCAGAGAATCTGAGTGGCTAAAGTTGCATGAGTTTTCACTGCCTGTTGCCCATGCCTGGAATTATCTCCCTCATTAGTTCTGTCTCCTGTTTTCCTTGTCTTCTTTTGAGTTTCAGATAAAATATCAGAATCCTTTCTGGCCTTGTTTAATGCTAATATGTTCTTATTGACATTATCTCCACTTTATCATATCTGCCATCTATATATCTATTTAAGCACCCACTGATCTCCCTGTATTGCATTGTTGCCTGCATGCTATTTCCTCCCTTAAGCTGTGAGCTTCTTGAATGCAGGAGTTCTTTTTGTCTTTAGTAGTACTTACTGATAAATAGTGGCTACTTAAGGAATCCTTGAAGGGTCAGACATGGTGACACACACTTGTGATATCTCCTACCAGAAAGACAGGATTTGTTTAGTAACTGAAATTCAGGACTTCTGAGCTGCAGTGTGCTAGAGATGGTCCAGTGTTGACACCAACACCAATATGATGAGACCAGTAGAGTAGAAGATAATTTGTCTGTCTATAGAGGTGTAAATTGGACAAATTCTAAAATGGGGCAGGTCAAAACAACTGTGCCAGTCAATTTTAGAGTTAAGGCCTATAAGTGTTCAGTGTGTTCATAGTAATCTGTCTCTCATAAGAGCTAAATAACCTAATGGAAATTAAGTTTTTATGAAACTTACTATACCAAATAGTCTGAAGAATCTCTCTATTCTTTTAAAAAGTCCAGTTAAAACATATTTAAATATCATGAAGCCACAGTTAAGATAACACAAGATATAGTAACTACCA
>JAQQSU010008132.1:0-13034 GCA_028627135.1 Pseudochirops cupreus | reverse complement strand
ACAGCTGAAGGATCCCAAACATTGAGAGGGTAGCCAACGTGAAGAAGGTCACATAGCAGGTGGTGAGCAGCAGGCACCTCACAGCCCAGGAGTTTCCACTCCATTTCTTAGCTGACTGAGCCATGTTGCCTCTTGGTACTGAAGGCATTAACATGATGGATGATTGGGCTGGAGCTGAGCACTCTTCTGTAGCCTGTCCAGTGTGTTCAGTCTGTGCTGTATCATGCAGCCCTCCCATTTCAAAATAACTTGCTATATAATTTTCTTACACAAGCAAAATAAGTTAAAACTATAGAGGCCATCTTCTCTATTCTAATATATCACCATATTCTAATGTATCTAATATATTCTAATATATCACCATGTGTGGAAAAGGAGACACACACAAGAGGAAAGGAAAAATGATTCAGATGTCTATGCTATCTGCAGTAGGGTTTTGAGCATCACTGGCATTTCTCCTAAGGAAACCCGTTAGAACAGTGAGGAAAGAAAGGGAAGGATTCTAGTATAATGGAAAGGTAACAATGGTTGGATTTGAAGTCAGAAGGTCAAGATTCTCCTCTCAGTGAAAAAATGATAATAACTGGCTATATGACATGAGACAATTCACTCCCCCTCCACACACATCAGACTTATTTGTAATGTCACAAGATTCAACCAGATAATCTTTGAGATTCCTTCAAACTCTAAAATTAAGTGGTATAAGAATCTATGACTTTTGTAGTAAACTAAGTCTGTACCCTCTGGACAAGAGGTCATGCCTGGAAGGACTTAACCTGTCAGCCTTAGACATCCCACCATGAGGCCCATGATGTATTTTTTAGTAAATATATCACATGGTTCATTGTATTTGAGTAGCACCTGTGATACGTTACCTTTCACCCTGATCATCTTACCCTGATATTATACATGTACCCTTTGCCCCAATATCACTCCTGCATCTGTTTTCTAGCTCTAGAAATGTAATCAAACTAATACTAACATTATTTCCTCTATGGATCCACTCACCATTGCTGTAATTCCCCAACTAATATTCCCTTCACCAGCCACCACTCCCTTACATGTATTATCTATCCCTACTAGAATATATGCTTCTTGAGGCTCAGGATTGTCCCATTTTGGGATTGTATTCCAAGAGATTAACACAGTGCTCAACAGTATAGAAAACTTTTTTGGCATTTACTCTTTCTAGAACTATAACTTTTGTGCTGGGGCTCTTAGTAAATCCTCTAACTCTACAGAGGAAATGGTACAATGCTGAATATGAGAGATAAGGATTAAACAGAGAAAACTTTCAAATCCAAGCAAAGGTCATATACATATGGGAGCAAAGCTACATGAGGGATATTGTGTCCCCAGAGGGCTTTTAAGAATGTTTTCTGAAAAGGTTTGGGGATATTTCTTCCTAATAGCAGAGGAGTTGGACTCTACAGTATTAGAGAAATATTCTTAATCAAACCTGCACTACACTGCCAAGCTCTTTGCTGGAACAATTGTTCCTAATAACCAATGAATGTACCTCACAGCCCAATAAGCCCTATCTCTGAAACAAATGCCAGTTGCTTTTAGAATTTGCAAAGAAAACGTTATTGGAGGGCAGTTGTGTCATCAGGTAGTGGAAGAGCACAGACTCTCAGAACTGGGAGGGGTTTTAAGAAAGTGTCTAGAACATAAAATGTCAGAGCAATTGGACAAAAAAATACACTAATGAAATAAGCATTAGCAAATAGGTCATCATTCTCATTGGATAATTAGTGTCCATTTCAAAGTTCTTAACTCAGAGCCTGGGAACTTGTTTTGCTTTTAAAAAATGTTTTTATAATTGTTCTTCAATAGAATATGGTTTCCTTTGTAATGCTACATATTTTATTTTATGCATTAAAAAAATCCTTCTGAGAAGGGATTCATGGACGTTCTGAGACTGCCAAAGGAATCTATGACAAATAAAATGGTTAAAAATTCCTAATCTAAGGGCCAGCCAAGTGGTGCAGTGCATAGAGCCCTGGCCCTAGAGTCAGAAGGACCTGAGTTCAAATCTAACCTCAGATACTTCCTAGTTGTGTGTCCCTGGACAAGTCACTTAAATTCAATTGACTAAAAAAAAAAACCTCTTAGTCTAGTTACTCATATCCTCTACATCAAATAAGTGGCCTCCAAATAAATGGCTTTCAGAAAATTTCACAATAAAGAAATGGATCTTATCATAGATGAAGTTCCTGGTCAACACTCACTTACTGCAGGCTCATACTCATGACTGTAATTTTCCCCCTGCCCTCATTTGAATCAATTCAACAAATATTTATCAAGGATTTACCATACCCAGAACATTGTGTTTGGCAATGCAGTAGATTTGAAGTTGAAATGAGACATGGTACCTCTTCATGGAGGTAACAGCCTTGTAACAAAATATGAAATTTGTACAAATAATTAATATAAAATTATATATAATATATAAAAGTGATCGCAGCAAAGAATGATGAAAGGGTAGAATGGGGAAGTATCATTTTATCATTATAATTATTTCAAAATGTAATTCTGCCCAAACACATCGACCACCTCCACAGAATAAGAGTTTAAAAAACTCAACCATCCCAGACACTGCATTTGACAATGTTTTCAATATTTAGCACCTTTAATCTTTCATCTCTTTATGTAGGAAGGTGTATTTCACCATCTTTCCCCTGGAATTGACATTGGTTATTCATTGAATCTGATTCAGCTGTTTCATTTTTTTAAAAAAGTTTTTAAAATATTTTGGTTTTGTCTTTACCTTTTAGAAATTATTGTAGTCACTGTAAATACTGTTTTCAAAGCCAATTTCTTCACTGCATCTTCATAAAAGCATTGTTATTCTAAATTATTCATGTTCATTTTTCTCATATCACAATAAAATTCAATTATATTCATATACCACAGTTTATTAAATCTTTGCCCAAACTTTAAAACTCTCTCTCTCTCTTTAACTCTCACTCTTTAACTCTTGCTCCCTTTCCTGCCCTCTCTCTCTCCTTCCTTCCCTAATTTTTTCCTTCCTTTCTCTCCCCTCCCTCTATACTTTTCTCCTTCCTTCCTTCCTTCCTTCATTTCCTTCATTTCATACTTCTCTCCTTCCCTCCTTTCCTTTTTTCTTCCTCCCTCCCTCCCTTCCTTTAACCCTCTTATTCCTCCTTCCCTGATTCCTCCCCTCCCCTTTCTATCTGTCTGTCTATCTTGGTTCCTTTCAGGTATTACTGATTTAAAGGGCATGAAGAATTTTGTAAACTTTCTCAAAAAATTTTAAATTATTTTTTAGAATGCTTGAACAAATCATTTCTATTACTAGCACCCAGCTATACAATATGATTTCCAATATTTATAATTTTCCTAATGTTGAAGTATCCTTTACTTTCTGACAGAAATCTAGTCATAATGAATATTTTTAATTTGTCATTATAGTGCCCTAGCTAATATTTTATTTAATATTTTAAATCAATATTCATTAGTAATCATTGTTCTCTCTGCTTTATTTCTTAGTTTGAATATAAGTACCACATTTAATTCACAGAATTTGGTGACATGTCTACTTTTTATTTTTATGAGGAGTTCATGTGCATGAGGGTTAATTATGATTTAAATGTTTGTTATAATTCATTTCTAAATCCATCTAGACAAGAGAATTTTTCTTTAGGAGATCCTTTATGCCTCACTATTTTTCTCCTATCTTGTTTAGTTAATTTCAATATTATATATTCTTGTAAGTGTTCATCTGTTTCATTTATTTTCATTTGGAAGGGCATATAATTGGGCATAATAATTTCTGATTATTTTCTTCATTTCTTCTCCTTTACTGTGAATTCCCGCTTCTCATTTTTAATTTTGCTAATTGAGTTATCTTCTCTCTGTTTAAAAAAAATCCAATTACCATATGGTTGTCTATTTTATTGTTTTTTTGAAAAAGAACAGCTCTTAGTTTTCCTTATCATCTCCATAGTCTCTTTGTTTTCAATTGAATCTCTTATTTTATTTTCAGCATTTCTACTTGTATACTAGTTTGTGAATTATTTATTTGTTTATTGTTCTTTTTAAGTTGCATGTTCATCTTTTTCTCTGATTTGTTTATTTAAGTATTTAAACATGGGCATTCTCCGTAAGTACAGTTTTAGCTGCATCTCATAAATTTAAAGAAAATTCTATTTTCTTTAAGGCAATTAGTGTTTTACTGCAATTTGTTCTTTGGCACACATTCTTTATCATTACATTATTTAGCCTCCTCATAAATCTATTGCTGATAATTACTTATTGATTAGAAGTGCTAAATTACATTTAAAAGCAGCATAACCATTGATAGAAAGCTGGTGCTGGAGTCAGGAAGGACTGGGTTCCAATTCTGACTCTCACACTTAAAGTTCTATCTCTGATATTAGGCTGTGAGCTCCCTAAGACCAGAGATTGTCTATTACCTTTCTTTGTATATCCATCCGTTGTCATCGTGTCTGGTATATAGAGAGCACTTAAATGCTTATTGGCTTGTTGATTTGTTGATGATACCTACTAGTTCTGTGACTGTAGGCAAGCCACTTAACTTCTCTATTCATCAGATAAATCTCTAAAACTATAATTTTCTAAAGAATTGCTGAACTTAATCAGTGGAGAGAATTTCCCTAACCCAAGAAATCATAGCTCTGGACTCCACCTAACAAGACCCATAAAGTAGGCTGTTGTTGTTGTTGTTGTCATAGTCTTTCCACACTTATTTATGAGCTCTTTATGTCCTGAGACATAATTAGTTTTTGTAAAGGTACTGTACAATGCTTTTAAAAAAATGTAATCCTTTAAATTCCCATTCAATGATCACAAAAGTTCAAGCATATATATTTTTACTCTATTCATATCCTTAACTTCATTTTTTATATGTATGTTATATTTGTCTACGTTTGAAAGCATTGAAGTGCTCAACAATTGTATTATTCTCTAGGTCTACTTGTAATTCAGTTTGCTTTTCTTTTTAATATTTAGATATTATTTCTCTCACTGAATATATACTTAATATTTAAATTATTTCATAATCTATGGTATCTTTATGCATAATGTACTTTCCCTGCTTTTCTTTCTTAACTGTATCTGGTTTTGTATCTGATTTTTTGTGGTCATGACTTTCACTCCTTTCTTTGATTCCTCTAAAACATAATAAAATCTCCTCCATATCCTCATTATTTCATGGTATCAGATTTACAGGTGGAAGGACACTTAGATTCAATAAAACATTCCTTTCTCCCCTTCCCACCACTCATTGTTTCATTTTACAGATGAGAAAAAAGAAGCAGAGATAAAGAGTGACTTTCCAAGGTTACAGGAGGACTAAACAGCAGAGCCAGGATTTAGCACCAAATCCTCTCAGTCTGTGTAGGCCAGTGCTCCTTCTCTTCTAGGTGAATATGTTATAAGGGCATTTCTTGTAAACAACAAATTATTGAGTGACGCTTTCCAATCCACTCAATGACTCTCCTCTGTTTTCTGGGTGAGTTCATCACATTCTCATTCATAATAATGATTATCCAGGTAGTTGTTATGTCCCATAAGATCCAATTAGAATTGCTCCCTCAGTTTATTTAGAAGAAAAAAAAGACATGAAGAAAAAAGGATGAAAACAGTACTTGGTATCTGTTGAGTATATCACTTGTTGGTTGGGTGTTGTCTTTCGTTCTCTAAGAGGACCAAAATGACATCACTATGCTAGAGTCAAGTTATAGTGTGTTTGACTGTGGCAAATCTGACCAATGTGAACTTGGCATGTTCTACCACAGCATGGGCACAAATAGTCCATGTGAACATTTTGGGTGAATTCTCCAAATTTGCATATCTCATGCTTCTTTTGAGCTACTTCAATTCTACTTTGTTAACAGAGTACAGCACCTTCTCTGAAGAGGGCATGCCATGCTGAGTGGTCCTGTGCCAGTGTCTCCCATGTCACACAATTAATTCCAAAGTTCTTAAAAGAGACCTTGAGAGTGTCCTTGTATTGCTTCTTCTGACCACCATGTGAATACTTGCCCTATGTGAGTTCTCCATAAAATAGTCTTTGGGGGAAGCATATGCTTTGCATTTTAACATGGCCAGCCCATTAGAATTGTGTTCTCTGCAGTAGAGTTTGAATGCTTGCAGTTTAGTTCCAGAAAGGACCTCAGTGTCTGGTACCTTATCCTGCCAGGAGATCTTCAGAATTTTCCTAAGACAATTCAAAGGAAAGCAATTCAGTTTCTTGGCATGGCACTGGTAGACTGCCCAGGATTCATAGGCATACAACAATGAGGTCAACACATTGGATCTATAGAACTTCAGTTTGATAGTCAGTCTAATATCTCTTCTCTCCCACACTTTCCTTCTGAATCTCCCAAATATTGAGCTAGCTGTGGCAATGAGTTTGTTAACATCATTATCAATGTGTACATCCTTGGAAAGTACAGTACCAAGATAAGTAAACTTATCCACAGTATTCAAAACTTCTCCATTTGCAGTAACCAATGGTTCCACATATGGATGAGGGGGTGGTTGATGGAACACCAATGTTTTCTTGGTGTTAATTGTTAGGCCAAAATTAGCCAAAAAAAAAAAACAGCAGAGAATTGATCCATACATTGTTGCATCTCAGGTTCAGAGGCTGTATTGAGTGTACATTTATCTGCAAACAGAAAATGGTGCAACAACACTGCCTCTACTGTGGTCTTGGCTTGTAGCCTTTTCAAGTTGAAGAATTTACCATCACTGCAATAGATGACCTTGAGGTCATGTTCATCCTCATTGAAGGCATTTGACAACATCTTGTTTCATTCCATTGGTGACTGGGAAGGCACAAGAGCATTGTCCATTATCTAGAACTCAAGCAAACATGCTTTCATGAAATTGACATACAATGCTGATGAGCTCCAGGCAACCAAATTTTGACATAGTTCTTGATAAGTCCTCATAATTGACAGTATCAAAGGCCTTGGTCAGATCTATAAACATTGTTACAGACCTCTGTCCTGCTCCTGGCATTTCTCCTGAAGTTGCCAGGCAGCAAAGACCATATCAACCATTCCTCAGCCCTTTCTGAAGCTACACTAAATCTCAGGTCTTCTTCCATCTTCCAGGTGAAGGATCAGTCTATTAAGAAGGACTCTTCCAAGAATCTTGCCAGTAATGACTAAGAGAGAGACCCCCCCCCCCCCCGCTGTGATTGTCGCAGGACAATCTGCAACAATCTGCCTTTCTATAGATGGACAGTGGAGGCATCCTTGAACTCCTGGGGGATAACCTCCTCTTGCCATACAACTTGGAAAATTTCAGTCAGTTTTGTTTGAGCAATGGATCCCCTACCTTGTAAATCTCAGCTGGAACAAAAATCAGTACCAGGTACTTTGCCACATGAATGGAGCCCAATGGTATTCAAAACCTCTTCTTCATATGGAAGTTCAGCAAGGGAGGGATTGACTTCAACCTGAGATAAATGGTCAATGGCTTCAGCATTGATTGATGATGAGGACATTATGAAAGTGTTCAGCGCATCTCTCTAGGATCATGTCCTTATCACTAACCAATGTGATTCACCAGTACTAAGCACTTGAGATGCACCACAGGTCTTTGGCCCATAAATAGCCTTAGAGCATCATAAAAGTGTTTTGGATTGTTACTATCAGCATAATACTGAATCTCATCTGCCTTCTTACTGAGCCAAGAATCCTGCACCTCTCTAAGCTTCGCTTGTACTTTACTTTTGATGGAGTTGAATACAATCTTAGTCTTCTGCTTTCCCTATCTTCTCATAGATCACACCCAAACTGTTGTTTCTTGCCCATTGTCTCTTTTTCATTGTTCACTAGTAAGCAACCCTATATGCCCAGAGGGTATTTTGCTTAATATTGTCTCTTCCCCAGTTATAATGATGAGGAAGATGATAGCTTGCAGTTATTAGCCCTTTAAGTTTTGCAAAGCACTTTGCATATTGTCACATTTCAGCCTCACAACAACCATGTAGAGTAGGTGCAATTATTATCTTTATTCTACACATGAGAAAACAGAAGCAAACAGAGATTAACTGAATTGCCCAGGGCTACACAACTAGTAAGTATCTAAGATAGTTATATCCATGCATGTGTATGTGGGTGGGGGTGTGTGGCAGGGGTTGGAGGGTATAGATGCATCTTTAGAATAATAAATTCAGAGGATTTAATACTCTAAAGAGACCCAAGAGACCTGTATTGGGACAAGTTTGATCCTCCTCTCCTTGTTTATAAAAAAAAATATTTAAATCAACAAAAATTAGGATACTTGCCTCATTTACCTCTAATTTCCCTCCAGATATAAATCCTAAATCATTTATCATCTACTGCTACTTCATTTAACATATGAGGAAACTAAAGTCTGAAGTGTTTTGAAAGACTTGTCCAAGGTACTACAAGCCTCTAGGTGTCCTCCATTAGAATGTATGCTCTTTGAGGGCAGAGGTTATTTTTTTCTTTCTTTGTATTCCTAGAATTTAGCATTCTGTCTGATACATAGTAAATGCTTAGCAAATTCTCATAGAATGACTGAAACACATGGTAAAGAGAAGAACCAGGCTTTGAACCCAGGCCCACTGACTCTAAGTCTTCTTCATCAATAGCGCTAAACTGAAATAGAATTGGGTCCACTAATCAATATGAGCATCTCTTCAGGGCTGCATTAGTTTTAAAATGTTATGTTATCTATGTTTATTGTATTTTACTTATTTTGCTAAATATTTCAAGTAACATTTTAATCTAATTCTGGCAACCCTCAGGAGAGTTGGAAGGCTTGGTTTGAAACCTTTGAAACCTACTCATCTTTCTTTTCAACCTGACTCAAACTCACCTGTGCAATACTATTTACAAAGGTCTTTCTACACAAACACAAACACACACACACACACACACACACACACACACACACCACACACACACACACACACTTCAGATTACACAGTTCAACCAGGTTAAGGCCTGGTTTGGTGGGATTGTTTCCTCCTTCTTTGTATCCCTCTTCCACATCCTCACCCCTTCCTCCTCCTATTCCCATACCTAAGAAATAATCCACATGCCAGTTTCATTTGCAAGTCCTATTATTTGATTTTCCACTGTAAATGAATGGTCCTAACTATATCCTGAGAAAGAAGTCCCTAAGAGCCATTAAATCCTCAGTAGACATTTTGTATGCATTATTTTCACCTGTAAATGAAGGTTGAAATATTTACAGACCACCGTATGCCTTGCATGCTTAAGAATTCTGCCTGGCTATATGCACTCAGTCCCTAATTGCTTTGGGACAGAGGAATTACACTGCCATTTTAACATGAATATGCTCTGGAGAAAATCAGCCATAGTGAAGACTATAATCTAAGGAGGTTAATTAAGGAAAATGGAATGGTGGCACAATGGATTCATATTTTGCTCTAGAAGTAAGCCTGTGTGTAAGGGTAAAAGTAGCTTCATTTCATTTATATTCTGGTTTGCTCAAGTAAACACTGCCTTTGGCAGAATATATCCTTTTCTAAATCATCTTGGAGCCTACTGGGTAAGGGGGAGACAATGGGGAAGGTCTTAACTCAGCTGACCTTTGATTTCCCTGTCATCTGATCAGAAAACACAAATTCAGCTGAATTAGCATCATTTTTCCTCTCTCTCCCTTTCACAGTAAAAGCTGCTTAATTCATCTTGTGTACCAGATTTATGTGGGCACATGTAAATGCATGCAAGGTCTCAATCAATTTAGAAGCAATTCTGTGAAAAACCATTTTTGAGAATAATGTAAATAGCTCCTAAACCATAGCTCAAAAGACTATAAACCATGGACATGGTTTGTACTATACCCACAAATGTGGCCTCCTCCACCCATTTCCAATTTATTTTTCCTCCTTACTTCCTTCTCCTCCCCAGACCCAACACAGATATATCTAGAAATACACAGTTCTAACTTTTTTCATCACTCTTCTCTCTCTTTTCCTTCCCTTTCATCTTCTTTCACAGACCATTGAGATATAAATGAAGGAACCATGATTGTATTCATCCACCCTAATTCTTTGAGTTGTCCTAATATTTGACATGTTTTGTTAAATAGTTAATGAAGTAAGGTGATGTACAGTCAGTAGTGAAGATAGAAGAAAACAATAGATCATCCAAGTCCTGGGTTAATAAACCACATCTATGGACACATGGCCATAATTTATGTGTGTGTGTGTGTGTGTGTGTGTGTGTGTGGGTGTTTCTGTATTCCACTAGCTGCTGGTTTCTTTTAAGAATATGTTAGAGAAGTAGCACATTGTAATGTATGGAGAGTTGACCTTGTAGCCAGAAAGGTCTGAGTTAAAGTCCTTGTTAGCTGTGTGACATTGGGAAAATGACTTAGCTTTTCAGTTCTCCAAGCATCTAAGACTTAACTTGTAAATTGTTGACTGTTAATTAATGTGCTGAACTTGATTTAATATTCTAAGGGAGGAAGGATGGAGGGCAATTTGGTGAGTAGTCCACATTTGAACAATATGCATCACACACTATCTTTTTTCACTATTTTTTCATGAGTGAATTTCCAGTTATTCCAGTTTTCAAAGGTTTTTAAACTCCTTCTGAGGACAAATATGTCTTTCTTAATCACTTCCAACAACTCACACAATGTTTACTGAAAAATTAAGAATTTTTTTAAAACCTAAAGGATAATGCATCCCCAAAATCTTCATACTTTTAAGCTATCTGAGTTTAAAACTATAGAGGTTTTGTTCCTCTGTTCTGAAACTTCCAAATAGGGGGATAGAGCCAAGATGGCAGAGTAAAAGCAGGAACTTGCTTGAACTCCTGCTCCAACCACCTTCTAAACCAGTAAAGAAAAATTACTCTAAACAAATTTTAGAGCCACAGAACCCACAAACTAACAGAGAGAAATAAATCTCCCACTGAAGGCAGCTTGGCAGGCTGACAGGAAGGGTCTATTCACATCAAGCTGGGAGTTCAGCACAGTCCCACATGAGCAGCACCAGCCCAGACCAGCCAGAGCAGACTTCAGGAGAGTAAATCACCAGCAGTTGTGGCAGTTTCTAGACTTCTCAACCCATAAATGACAAAGAGAAAGTAAAATGTCACTAGGGAGGTCTGTTGGAACTGGGTGGGAGAAGAATGAGATCTGGCCCCTGCCCCCAGGGTGACCAAGGTAGCAGAGGTGTGGGCACTTGCAGCTGCTGTCACATGACTGCCTCCAGAGCTCCTGGCCTGCAGATTGTAGGGGGACCAAGTGACCATTCAGAGGGTAATCATTCTTGCTTTGACCTCCTTGGATCTGGGTCACAGTCTTTGGTAGTGGTCCATGGGTGAGGAACGCTAGCATGCCAGAGCTTATGGTGGCTTTAGAGTGGGCACCCTCCTCAGAACCAACAACAATTCTGACAACAGTTGCAAAAACCTCAGAAATTTGTGACACAGCTCTCTCCACTCTGGAAGTAGAGTTCTACCATGGCAAAGAGCTCAAATGTCAAATAATTGGCTGGCAAGATGAGCAAATAGAGGAAGCACAATCAGATCATAGAATCCTTTTGGGGGACAAAGAGGATCAAAACATGGAACAGAAGAAGACAACAAAGTCAAAATTCCTGCAACAAAAGTCTCCAGGAAAAATATGAACTGATCATAAGCCACAGAGGAGCTCAAGAAGGATTTTGAAAATCAAGTAAGAGTAGTGGAGGAAAAATTGGGAAGATAAATGAGAATAATGCAAGAAAATCATGAAAAGCGAGTTAACAGCCTACTAAAGGAGACCAAAAAAAAAAAACTGAAGAAAATAATACCTTAAAAAATAGACGAATTCAAAAGGCAAAAGAGGACCAAAAAGCCAAAGAGACCCAAAAAGCCAAAGAGGAGAAGAATGCCTTAGAAAGCCAAATTGTACAGATGGAATGTCAAAAATTCACTGAAGAGAATAATTCCTTCAAAATTATATTGGAGCAAAAGGAAACTAATGCCTTTATGAGAAATCAATATACTATAAAACTAAATCTGGCCTCAGACACTTACTTGACACAAAAACTAGCTGGGCAAACTTGGGCAAGTCATTTAACCCCAATTGCCCTACCTTCTCCCCTCCAAAAAAAAAAAAAGAAAAAAAAAGAAGGAAGTAGAAAGTAGATTCCATCATCTATGTTGTGTGTGTTACTAAAAAAAAAAAAGTGGCATCTCTGGACCTCAGTTTCCTCTTTCATAAAAACAATGGGTTTGGATTAAATAATCTCTATGATCTTCTCCAGCTCTAAGGCTTGACAGTCTAAAAATAAATGATATTATAAAACATTTACAAACAAATGAAAAAATAGGAGGCAATGTAAAACATCTCATTGGAAAAACCACTGACCTGGAAAATAGATCCAGGAGAGATAATTTTAAAATTATTTGACTACATGAAAGCCATGATCAAAAAAAAGAACCTAGAAATCATCCTTCAAGAAATTCTCAAGGAAAATTACCCTGATACTCTAGAACTAGGAAACAAAACAAAAACTGAAAGAATTCACCAATCACCTCTTGAAAAAGATCCCAAAAAGGAAATTCCTAGGAATATTATAGCCAAATTCCAGAGTCCACAGGTCAAGGAGAAAATATTACAAGCAGTCAGGAAGAAACAATTTGAATATTGTGGAAACACAATCAGGATAACACAGGATCTAGCAGCTTCTACATTAAGGGATTGAAGGCATTGGAATGATATTCCAAAGGTCAAAGGAGCTAGGATTAAAACCAAGAATCACCTACCCAGCAAAACTGAGTATAATACTTCAGGGGAAAATATGAACCTTCAATGAAATAGAGTACTTTCAAGGATTTTTGATGAAAAAAACAGAGCTGAAGAGAAAATTTGACTTTCATATGCAAGAAACAAGAGAACCATGAGAAAGCAAACAGGAAAAAGAAATCATAAGGAACTTATTAAAGTTGAACTATTTACATTCCTACATAGAAAATTGATAATTATAACTCATGAGACTTTTCTTAATGTGACGATGGTTGAAGGGAATATATATGTGT
>JAQQSU010008131.1:0-13035 GCA_028627135.1 Pseudochirops cupreus | reverse complement strand
CTGATGCTGAGTGAAGAAATCAAAACCAGTTGAACAATTTATACAGCACTGATAATACTATATACAAAATGTCCACTGGGTCCCTCTTAAAACTAACTTGAAATTTTAAAGTATACATTTTGTATATTGTTCTTTGTATATATAAACATTCCCCTGATGGAAAGTAAGCTCCTTATCATTTCCCAATTAATAAATGTTTAAAAAGATATAAATACACAGCAATACTACTACCAGATTTATTTCCAAAGATGATTAGGGAAAAAGAAAAATATTTATATTTGCAAATATATTTACAATATTTATATCTAGAAAAAACATTTACAGCAGCTCTCTTTGTGGTGGTAAGGAACTGGAAATTGCAAGGATGTCTATCAATTGGTGAATGATTGACCAAGTTGTGGTATATGATTGTGATGGAATACTACTGTGCAATAAGTAATGATGAGTTTAATGATCTTAGGAAAAAAAACATGGAAAGACTTGCACAAAATAATGAAGAACAAAATTAGCAGAACCAAAGTAAGATTTTATAGTCTGAGGTTTTTTTTTATGCTCTTTGCTCATCTTCCCAACCAAATACTTGACTTTCTAACTCCTTTTCAAGGTAGGACTCTGTTTCCAGTGGTTGGGGGTGGGGGTGGAGATGGGTGTACTGTCCCAGGTTTTAGGAGTTTTGTATCAGTTGCTTGATTCTCCACCATCTGTGGGTCCAGAGCTCCTGAAGTAGCCATCACCACTGATGCGTCTGCTGCTGCTGCCACCACTGCTGCTGCTGCCACCTCTACCGACCCTGGGCTGGTGTTGGCCCCCAGTCAGACCATGCTCCTCTTTCACCCAGGTCCCACAGAGTTTTCCCATTGAACTTCTATGCTGTCTTTGGTATTTGTGGCTTAAGAAGACTGGAAATTGCCACAGGTGCCAGTGCTTCAGCCCCCTGAAGCCTGCTCTGGCTCTGGCTCTGTTGGTGTGGCCCATCCTGAACTGTGCCCAGCTCCCAGCCTAGTACAGTGTACTCTTTCTGTTGACCTTCCAGGTTGTCTTAAGCTAGACATTTGCTGCACTCTCATGTTTTGGGTTCTGCTGCTCTAGAATTTGTCTAGAGTCATTTTTTACAGGTATTTGGAAGGGTTTGGGGGAGAGCTCAAGCAAGTCCCTGTTTTTACTCCACCATCTTAGTCCCACCTGCTATGTCTAATTTTTAAAACAGAGTTTTACAGGTAAATGCAAAGTCCTTACCTTCTGCCTGCCTCAGATTTCTCAACTATAAAATGGAGGGTAATAGTAGCATCTACCTTGCAGGGTTGTTATGAGGCTCAAATGAGAAAATATTTGTAATATTTCATGTCTGTCACATAGTAGGAGCTATATAAATGTCCATTCTCTTCCTTTATCCTTTAATTCTAAACAAACTTAGAGTTTCTAGAATTGATGGGGGGGAATGTGGTGAGGAAGACACAGAGAGAGAGAGAGAGAGAGAGAGAGAGAGAGAGAGAGAGAGAGAGAGAGAGAGAGAGAGAGAGAGAGAAAAGAAGGGAGGGAGAGGGAGAGAGAGAGAACAAAAGAAAGACTTCTGACTGAAATATTTTAATTAAAATTTGATTGGATTTTAAAAAGATTATCATTTTCTTTCTGAATATGCAGGCTATTCATCTAAGGCTTTTGCAATACAAAATATTCTATAGCAGCTTTTCAAATTTGTGCTTGCATATAATTTTGCCTATTTAGGGTATTGGGTGAGAAGAATAATAACAGAGATTACAGTAAGTAAAGAAGTTGATAATAAAAGAACAAGGGAATAAACAATCAGAGACAGTCCCAACTGTCAAGCAATGATACTTATATTAATTTAAATTAATATAAAACCATAATTGAGGAAAATGAAAATTCATTTTAAAGTATAATAAAGACAGATTTGTGTTGGAGTCAGCTGAAGAGCTGAATGATAAAGTTTTTGTATTTAGCCTTTCATAATCAGAAAATGCTACAAGTCAGGAGTTGGTTTATTGTTTTATTGATTGCCTAGAGTTAATAAAATGATGGAAAAATTATTAATAACAGATTATACTCAAAAAAGAATAAAGTATAGATCATATAAGATTAAAGACTTCTAATCATAGTATTCTGGTATTGTTATTAAAGATTTGGGTGAATTACTGTTTTCTTTCCGAGAAATTCTATGTAGTCTCTTTGACACTATGTATGGATTGTTCCCCATGACTGGAATGTTCTTCCTCCTTATCTCAACCTCCTGGCTTTTATGGCTTTGTTCAAGTCTCAGCTAAAATTCCATCTTCTTCAGGAAACCTTTCCTTGCCCCTTATAATTCTATCTTCCTAAATTATCTACAGTCTATCCTTTATGTGTCTTGATTTTACAGAGTTCTTTGCATGTTGTCTCTCTCATTAGAATGTAAACTCCTTGAAGACAGGGATTGTTATTGATCTTCTTTGTGCCCCCAGTCCTTAGAAGGTGTCTGGTACATAGTAAGAACTCCAATAAAATCATGTTGACTGACTACTCCTGTGGATGTAGAGAGACAAGTGAGGTTTGTACTAATCAGAATGCAGTACAAAAGACAAGGGATATTGTTGCTGTTATGTATTCATAATAAGGTTAACAGGTAGACCAAGGGCAGAACCCATGGCTCTGCTTGCTTAAGTCAGCTTTCTGTTCTTTTCCCTAAATTCATTTGCTTGCCAGTCAGGGGGAAATGTTGGGAGTAAGAGGAGTCTTTTTACTCCAACTACCACATATCTCCTAAAGAGATTATTTGAGGAATTCTTCAAAATAGGTATTGACAATCAAATATTATAAGCAAATATTTAGTAAGCATTATTAAAGATTTTATAACCACAAGTCATATGGTAGTCTTGGTTGCTGTTGTTGACTTGTTTCAGTTATGTCTGACTCTTCATGACTCCACTGGGGTTTTCTTGGCAAAGATACTGGAAAGATTTGCCATTTCCTTCTGCAACTCATTTTACAGATGAGGAAATTGAGGTAAACAAGATTAAGTGACCTGCTCAGTGTTACACAGCTAATGTCTGAGACCAGATGTGAACTTAGGTTTTCCTGACTCCACACCCAGCACTCTATCCACTACACACCATTTAGCTGCTCCCAGTTGCTTTGATCAACAACCTAAAGCTGCCACAATGAGAAAAGTGGTAAAAAAAAAATAACTCCTTAGCCCAGGAGTTTCCTCTAGGTTTTCCTGGTTCATATCAGGTATGCTGTCTGATAATTCTCATCTATTCAATAAAAGAGCTTAAATCCACCCTTGCAAAAGAAAAGCTGCCTAGCTATCATATCTTAGTGTATAGTAAGAGAGAGTAACAGCAGGCCTCGAAGGGACTAAAGAGCTGAAGTCCAAGAAAATGTAGCACACAGTGTTTGAAAGAGAATGGAAACATAACCATCAAAGAACAGAAACATGACACATAACAGAGAGCACTTAATTATCATCTGGTGACAGAGGATGTCAGCAGCTCTACAGCACAGAATGTCCATATCGTCATTAAACACACCCACCCACCCCCAAAAATAACTTTTGTATAGTATATGAGTCTTGTCATGTGCCCTTTCATTCATATTCTTTTCAATGTGCCATTTTTGTGTTTTCTGATCACATGTACTATTCTGTGTGCATGCCCTCCCCCAGCAGTGGTGCAATAACCTCTGGGAGAGTTTGCCCCAAGTGTACTTGGCTAACCTTTTAATATAATTTTATTATGCTGTTTGATATGTCATTTTGTTTCGAACTGATGTACACTCTAGCTGCTAATAAGAATAAAGACATTGGTGGGGGCTTAGGAGCTCTATTTTGAGTGAGCATTGATCCAAAGAACTTTTTGAATGTAAGGTAGCTTTTCTTAAGATCCACCTGTGTGGGAGATGACAAGGGCAGTACCCAAGTGCTATATATTTAACCCAATTAGATCCTCAAATTTTCATAATGGAGATTGTCAATTGTAAAACAATTTGTGGCTGCCTTTTATGGGTTAAAGTGGGAGTGGGGACATACCAATTTTTTTTTTGTAGGCACAACAATGGGTTTGAATTGGTGGCAGATGTACTCTTAAGTTTTACTCATATAACCCATCCTTAAGGATACTCTGAAACTTTTTTTTTAATATAAAATGGTATAAAAAAATCCTTGTTTGAAAAGAAGCAACATTAAATTCATCATGAAAATAAGAACTATCTTTGTACTTAAAAGTAATTAGACTAGATACATTGGAAATGACAGTTGCTAAAGAAAGTTGCTAAGTGGAACTGGTAAATGAAGCTGTAATGGTTTAGATGAAAGAACACTGAATTTAGAGTCAGAACCGTGTTTAAGTCCCCAGTTTGTCACTTAGTACCCATAATACCTTAGGCAAATTACTTAATCTCTCCATACCTCAGTTTCCTCAACTGTAAAGTAGGAAAGCTCAATCCAATAAACTTTATTGAGCCTTCTATATTTCAGGCACTGTACTAAGCACTGGGGATACAATTAATAAAAAGAAAAATGGTTCCTGACCTCAAGAACCTCACAATCTAAGGCAGAAGGGAGAGACAGCAAACAAAAGGAAATATGACAGGCAGGGAGGAAGTACCAGAAGGTACTTGGCACAGGGGCATCTGGATCCGTGGAACTGAAACCAGGCAGAGCAATAGATTCAAAGTAGAGAAAGAGAGTGGTTGGAAAAGATGATCTCTCCCTCCTCTCTAATTACATGACTATTACATGATTCTATTCTTAAAATAAACATAAAATACTATAGCCATGATTTTTAAGGAAATTGGAGGATGAACCTAGAAATATTTATTTTAGGAAGACATTTATCTTTGTCACATTACTGGAATAGAGGGAAACAAAACAAACAGGGAGAGATGGGAGTAGAATTGGTATGGAGGAAAGGGTTTGACACTTTTTTTAGACTAAACAGACTTTCTGTAGGTTTCTGGATATTTGAATTGTGTTTGAAAACTCATATCAAGTCAACAAAATAAGAAAACATCTTGGGCTATATTTACATAAATAAATCACAGCAGTGAAAGGCTCCAAAAGCCAGGTTTAGTCATTCATCAGCTCAAATGCTAGTGACAATGAGAGAGGCAGGATTCCCTGCCAGTACTGTTATTCCTTCTTAGGTGGAAGTAGAACATGGGGCAGTGGAATTCCAAAGTAGTAGGCCTTGGATACTTTTAGTCAGCTTCTAATCAGTGAGACAAGGACTTGGCAGGATCTCAGATGCATTCAAAATGGTAGAAGGGATTTTTTTGGGGGGAGGGGGGACATTTTAATAAGGGATTTACATATGAAACTGTTTCCTCAGCTATTAGCACAAAGAGTTTTCAGAGACAGCCACTAATGAATCAGCACTGGGAAGTGAGATTGATGAAGGCTAATCTAATGAATGAGCATGCAAGTGGACAGGTACACGCAGGCCACAGTCTCTTTGTGTGAACTGCTCAGTTTAGATGCAAGCTTAGTAAGAAAAAACAACTTCCTTCTTACCAGTTTCACTTATCTTTAGCAAAAACGAGAAGGGGAGACATACAATATGGCATTGCTCTCAGTTGCTCAAGTGGAAAAATTGTTCCAGTTTCTATCTGGGCTATCTTTCATTTAATAGGTGCCTTTAAAGAAAAAATCAGGCCATATCTGTCTAGGGAAGAAGGTTAATGTAGTCCTCAGCATCTTTTTCTGAAGTACTCTACAAAGCATTTATTTAGTTCTAAAAAGTTGCCATTAACAACTTCACCAGGGATATGCTAATCCTGCTTCCTCTAGCAGATGGAATGCTAATGCTTTGGCAACTGACAGGGAAAGATCCTCAACAAATTGCTTCTTATTTCATTGTGATTTTGAAATATCCTCAGGGGGATAACTGTCATTATCCTGCTTAATGTTACATGATAACTCTTAGACACTGTCACTGTTATTTAGCTGAGGCAGAGGGGTTATTAGCCAAATTGGGGGGGAACTGTTCACTGTCCAGGAGAATTCCATAAAGCAAACCCTTTAAATGGATGAAATTCAACTAAATCAGAGTAATAACTGGTTCCTCACAACATGTGTCAGGCTTTTGTTTTTTTCATATATGCTAACCTAACAATGAACAAAACAAGAGCAGGTAGTTCAAACTCTCCCTTCCTCCTTGTAGTTAATGGTGCTTATGGTTAGTCAATAGTTGGCACCAAGTGACAATTATGTCTGGTTATCTTCCCCCGAAAATATCATCACTAGCTGTGCCTCCATGGTAGGAATATTTTTGTTTTGCTCTGTTTTTACAGAAAATCCTGGATGGTAGTGGGTTGGAGCCACAACTCAAGTCAAATTTTCCAGTGAACTGAGCATTCCGTTAGAAGAAACTGTTTGAACAGCCTGGTGCCTTTGACTCTGCTAGCTTCAAACAGTATGTAGCACATGCCATTTCCTCACTAAATAATAGAATCAATTGTGGATACTGGCAACAACAAATAGAAGAAGCTGTGAATGTGGGCAGAGAGAGAAATGCTCAATCCAATCCAACCATCAGCATCTTAGGTGGGGGTGGATATAGTGCTAAGACAAGGAAGACAGTGATACCAAAAGTACCTAAGGCGATCATCTGAAGGAAATCCCAATAAACAAAGTAGAGATGTCAATCAGTGATCCTTGAGCAAACCAAGAGGTCTCTCCAAGATCTATATTCCAAACAACTTCACTATTAAAATGACTTGGAGACTTTTGTGTAGTTGCAAGTACAGTATAGTAGTGAGCATGCTTGCTCATAATAATTAGTTTCTTGTTTCTCAAAGTGTTGGGGGGGGGGGGCGTGGGGTGTCTTGACCATGACCATTTCTTCTTCCAATGAGTACTTTATCAAAGGTGCCTCAAAGTGAAGGAAAATCAGACCTTGAAGAAATAAACCTCGAAATTACACTTAAAATGTGACAGAAGAGAAAAAGGATAGTATATCTGTGTGTGTCTGAGGGACAGAAAGAGGAAAGAAAGTGGAGGGGGAGAGAGAAAAAAGGGGGAAAGGGAAGAGAGAAAAGTGGTGGGAGTTGGGGTAGTTATAGATTAAGAAAAAGAAGGGAGAAGAGCTAGAAAGATACTGAGAATCAGCCTCAGAGCCAGGATGACCTGGGTCCCATTTTTGACTCTGGCACATACTTACCCTAAGCAAATCACTTAGCTTCTCAGTATTGTAGGCAAAACTCTAAGACTACCAATTGCAGTGAGAATGCCACTCTGCATTGTTAGAGGGAGTTTCCTCACCTGGGAGTTCTCTATACTGAGTCACCATCCTTATTCCTAGAGAGAATTCCAGGAGGGTTAGGAGCAAAATCAGTTATTACAAAGTGTCCCTTTCTCTGACAAATTTTTCACTGTTCTATTTTTAGCTCCTCTGAAACAAAAATCAAACCTAGCCATTAAGGCATAAATGTAACATCCTTCGTGTTTCTTTCTAATGATTTTCCCTCAGCCAGGGACAATCTGGGCAGCCGATTGCATTCCTACTTTACTTCTTAAGTCCTGTCTCACGAAAAGTAGAACATTTAAATGTTAAGACCTCTAATTCCAGCAGCACTTTGCTCTTTGAAGCTCCAGTTATAAATTTTATTTAAATAGATCGACAGTATATTCCTTTCAAATATTCCTAATATTTTCTAAACAAGTAGACTTAATATAAAGGTATTTTAATTCATTTAAAATTATTGATGCATAGGAATATTACTGAACGAGAAGAACTGGTAAATCTTGATAGTGCTGAGAAGTGCAGAAAGACTTCAAAGAGCTGATGCAGAATGAAATAAGCAGACTAGAGCAAGCCATAGACTCAATGACTGCAATAATGAAAGTGAAAAGAACACCAACAGCAACAAGGTGAAATTGAATACTGCCTCATTATAGTGACCAATTGCAACTCCAGAGAAGGGATAAGAAAATGCACTTACTTCCCTTTGTTTCCCCATATGGAAAACTAAAGGTGTGGACATTTTGTCATTTATTGTCAAACTCATTTGATACAATACTTTTGTTGAAAAAAAAAGTTTTCTCTTTTTTTTTCACTTTTATTACAAGGGATGGTGCTATGAATGGAGGAGAAGAGGGAAATAAAGTCAAAAGGCAAAATAGAAAATTAAATTTTTGAAAAAAATATTTTCATCACTTTTTTTAAAGCCACGGCAACTCCCTGATTAAAAACAAACAAACAAACAAAAACTATTGCTATTCTATACCATACTCAGTTAATTACAGGAATCTAATTTGCCCTACAGGCCGTAGGAGGGGAAAAGGGAAAGAAAAGAGAGGGGATGGATAGAAGGGAGGGAAGAAGTAGTTAAGTGAAAGGGAAAGAAATGGGAGGGGGACTGATAGAAAGGAGGAAAGACTGAGGAAGGTGGCGGTCAAAAGAAAAATTCTTTTGAGGAGGGGAAGGGAAAAGGGAGAAATAAAAACATAAACAGGGGGTAGAGAATAGGATGGAGAGAAAGACACAGAGAATGATCTCTGTGGGTGTGAATCAGATGAATTCTCCCATAAAATGGAGTGGATAGCAGAATGGATTAAAAACCATAATCTTACAATATGTTGTTTACAAAAAACACATTTGAAACAGGGAGATACACAGACAGAAAAGGGAAAAGAATGGAGTAGAACATTATGCTTCAGCTGCAGTAAAAAAAGCAGAAGCAATCTTAATTTCAGACAAAGCAAAAGCAACAATAGATCTAATTAAAAGAGATAAGGAAGGAAACTACGTCCTTCTAAAAGACACCATAGACAATAAAGTAATATCATTACTAAACATATGTGTACCGAGTGGTATAGCATACAAATTCTTACAGGAGAAATTAAGGAAGTTAAAGGAAGAAATAGATAGCAATAGTATACTAGTGGGGGATCTCAACCTACCCTTCTCCAAACTTGATAAATCTAAACTCAAAATAAATAAGAAAGAAGTTAAGGAGGTGAATAGAATTTTAGAAAAGATACATAAGGTAGTCTTCTGGAGAAAACTGAATGGGGAAAGAAAGGAATATAACTTTTTCTCAGTGGTACATTGCACAAAAACAAAAATTGACTATGTACTAAGGCATAAAACAATTCAGGGAGAAAGACAGAGATATTACATGCATCCTTTTCAGAGCATGATGCAATAAAAATTGCATGCAAAATAAAAATTAAAGGGTCATGGAAAGATAGAGCAAAAATTAATTGGAAACTAAATATCGAAAACTAAATCCTAAAGAATGAGTGGGTCAAACAACAAATCATAGAAACAACCAATAATTTCATTCAAGAGAATTACACTAATGAGAAAACACATGGAATACAGCAAAAGCAGTTCTTAGGGGAAGTTTTATATCTCTGAATGCTTACATGAATAAAATAGAGAAAGAGGAGAACAATGAATTAGGCATGCAACTGAAAAAGCTAAGAAAAGAACACATTTAAAATCCCCAATTAAATACTAAATTAGAAATATTGAAAATCAAAAGAGAGATTAGTAAAATTGGCATTAAGAACACTATTGAACTAAAAAATAAAACAGAGCAGGTTTTATGGGAAAAACAATAAAATTGATAAACCTTTGGTCAACTTGATTAAAAAAAAAGAAAGAAGAAAATGAAATTACTTGTATCAAAAATGAAAAGTGTGAATTCACCTCCAAAGAAGAGGAAATCGAAACAATAATTAGGAATTACTTTGCTTAATTGTATGCCCATAAATTTGTCAATCTTAGGGAAATGATGAATTGTAATTGAATATTTACAAAGATATAAATCGTCCAGATTAACAGAAGAGGAAGTAAAATACTGAAATAACCCCATCTCAGAAAAAGAAATTGAACAAGCCATCAATAAACTTCCTAGGGAAAATCTCCAGGGTCAGATGGATTTACAAGCGAATTCTTTCAAACTTTTAAAGAACAATTAATTCCAATACTATATAGACTATTTGGGGAAATTGCCAAAGAAGGAGTTCTCCAAAATTCTTTTTTATGACTCAAATATGATATTGATACTTAAACCAGGAAGAGTCAAAATAGAAAAAGAAAATTGTGGAACAATTTCCTTTTTGGATATAGATGCAAAAATTTTAAATAAAATATTAGCAAAAAAGATTACAGCAACTTATTACAATAATATTTTTTGATCAGATAGGATTTATACCAGGAATGCAGGGCTTGTTCAATATTAGGAAAACTATTGGCAAAATTAATCATATCAACAACAAAACTAACAGAAACCATATGATTATCTCAATAGATGGAGAAAAAGTTTTTGATAAAATACAACAACTATTCCTATCAAAAACACTAGAAAGAACAGGAATAAATGGAGCGGCGGTTCTCAATCTGTGGGGGTTGAACGACCCTCTCACAGGGGTCGCCTAAGACCACTGGAAAACACATATTTCCAATGGTCTTAGGAACTGAGACACTGTTCCTGTATCTGTCTCCAGGTGGGTCCGCCCACATGCAGATATGCCCACATATGCTTATTAAAGGATTGTGGCATTAGGAAGGTTGAGAACCACTGAAATGGAGTCTTCCTTAAAATGATAAGTAGCATCTACCTAAAGCCATCAGCAAGCATCATATGTAATGGGGATAAACTAGATTCATTTCCAAGAAAATCAGAGGTGAAACACAGAAGTCCATTATCACCCCATCATGCAATCTGGTACTGGAAATGTTAGTTTTAGCAATAAGAGAAGAAAAATAAATTGAAGGAATTGAAATGGGCAAAGAGGAAACTAAGTTATCACTCCTTGCAGAAGATATGATGATATATTTAGAGAATCAAGTAAAAAATGACTTGAAAAAATAAATAACTTCAGCAAAGTTGCAGGATATAAAATAAAACCACATAAATCCTTGGCATTCCTATGTACTTCTAACAAAATCCAACAACAAGAAATAGGAAGAGAAATTCCCTTTAAAGTTTCTGTAGATATCATAAAATATTTGGGAATCTACCTGCCAAAATCCAGGACCCATATGAACAAAATAACAAAACACTTTTCACACAAATAAAGTCATATCTAAATAGTTTGGAAAAAATCAATTACTTGTAGTTAGGCCTAGCTAAAATAATAAAAATGACAATTTTACCTTAATTAATTTACTTATTTAGTGCCATACCAATAAAATTACCAAAATTATTTTATAGAACTAGAAAAAATAACAAAATTCATCTGGAAGAACAAAAGGTCCATACTATCAAGGGAATTAATGAAAAGAAATGCTAGAGGAGGTGGCCTAGCCATATCAGATCTTAAACTGTATTATGAAGGAGTAATCATCAAAACTGCTTGGTACTGGCTAAGTAACAGAGTGTTGGATCAATGGAATAGGTTAGGTACACAAGACAGTTGTCAATGACTATAGTAATCTACTATTTAATAAACTCAAAGAATCCAGCTTCTGGTATAAGAACTCACTATTTCATAAAAACTGCTGGGAAAACTACAAAAAATATGGCAGAAATTGGATATGGACCAATATCTTACCCTGTATACCAAAATAAAGTCAAAATGGGTTCACGATTTAGATATAAACACCGATACTATAAATAATCTGGAAAAGGAAGGAATAGTTTACCTATCAGATTTATAGAGAAGGCAAGGATTTATGACCAAATAAGAGACCGAAAGCATTACAAAATGCAAAATGCATAACTTTGATTACATTAAATTGAAAAATTTTTGTATAAAGTCAATGCAACCAAGATTAGGATGTAAGCAAAAAACTGGGAAAGAATTTTTACAACCAGTGTCTCTCATAAAGGCCTCTTTTCTACAACATACAGAGAACTGAGTTGAATTTATAAGAAAATAAGTCATTAGCCAATTGATAAATGGTCACAGGATATAAACAGGCATCTATAAGCATATGAAAAAACGTTCTAAATCGCTATTGATAAGAGAAATGCAAATCAAAACAACTCTGAGGTACCACATCTCACCTGTCAGATTGGCTAACATGACAAAACAGGAAAATGATAAATGCTGGAGAAGATGTGGGAAAATTGAAACACTGATACAGTGTTGGTGGAGTTGTGAACTGAGACAGCCATTCTAGGCAGCAATTTGGAACTATGCCCAAAGGGCTATAAAAATATTCATACCCCTTGACCCAGTAATATCAATTCTAGGGCTGTTTCTCAAATAGGTCATACAAATGGGAAAAGGCCCCACATGTACAAAAATATTTATTGCAACTCTTTTTGTAGCGGCAAAGAATTAGAATTCAAAGGAATGCCCATCATCTGGGGAATGACTAAACAAGCAGTGGTATATGGATGTAATGGAATACTAATGTGCTATAAAAAATAAGGAGCAGATGGACTTCATAATAACTTGGAAAGACTTATATGGACTGATGCTAAATGAGAGGAATAAAACCAAGAGAACATTGTACACAATTACAGAAACATTGCATCTGTGATGACTAACTTTGATAGACTTGGCTCTTCTTAGCAATGCAAGGTTCTAAGACAACTCCAAAAGACTCATGATGGAAAAGGTTATCCACATCCAGAGACAGAATTACGGAGTCTGAATGCAGACTGAAGCAAACTATTTGCTCGCTCTCTCTCTTTCTCTTTCTCTTTCTCTCTCTCTCCCTCTCTCTCTCTCATTTTGTTTCTTTTTTCTTGTGGTTAAGTTCATTGGTAATAATTATTCTTTACAACTTGACTATTGTGAAGGTATATGTAGACCCTGTGTCAGATATACGACTTCTTGGGAGGGGGGGAGGAGAGAGAGGGGGAGGAAATTTGGAACTCAAAAATTATGGAACTAAATGTTGTAAACTAAAAATAAATAAATTTAAAAGGAAAAAAAAGGACTAACACTATTCCCTCACTAGAAGCCTCCATTGTTTACAAAGCAAAGCAGTTAGGGGGCAGAGCCAAGATGGCGGCGTAGCAGCAGCAACACATCACAGTTCTCACATAGCCACCCCAAAATACCCATAAAATAGGACTCTAAACCAATCCTGGAACTCCAAAACGCACACAAAGATACTTCCCACTAAAGTCAGC
>JAQQSU010008130.1:0-13035 GCA_028627135.1 Pseudochirops cupreus | reverse complement strand
ATCTGGAAGCTGAGAACTGAGATGGAGTTTTCCTGAGACCAGAATCTGGTGAGGGCTTGCCTGGAAGGCTGAGAGGGCTTGCTGGGAAGGCTGCCTGGAAGGCTGAGAGGGCTTGCCTGAAGAAGCATGACTGGGATAAGACTTTGTTTGTTCATTGCCTGGCTGATCCTTGAGTTCCAGGCAAGAGAAGTGGTGAAGAGTTTGAGATGTGCTGGATCCTGTGAACTTCAGTGTGTGCCAGGGACTGCCCTGGGGACTGGAGAAGGACCTGGGAGCTGTCTACTTCTGAGAATTGGACAAGAACCTTGGAGCTGTCTGCTTCTGAATCCAGGTGACTGTTTGGTAGATTCAGGAAGGAGCTGGGACCTTGGAAGGGGATCCAGGAAATCAGAGAGACCACCCAGAGTCAAGATGAAGAAAAGGCCTCCCCTTGGATGCAGACTGAGGTTTTTTTGGACACCGAGGGGTGGAGGGTTTGTGTGGTTTTCTAATGACTGTATTTGTGATTAATGATATTTAGTAATTGTAAATCTAGATTAGTGACTAAGTAAGTTAATGGTTGCCTCAGGAGTGGAAGTTTGATTATTCTATTGTTTCTTGTTAATGATCGAGTTGCCCCATGAGTGGAAGTTTGATTCTATTGTTCCTTGTTCTGAATATTGTGGCCACTGTAGTGAAAACTGTGTGGCCATTTTCTGTGATAAGATGTAATATTGTGAATATTATAATGTTTTGAATGTTTGTCTTGATTTGTAATGGAATAAACAGAGTGTTCACTATATTTTGTAATCTGAACTCTAAAAGCTGTTCACAGTAGCATTCCTTTGGGAATCTGCTGGTACATGCATGGCATTACAGCTTCAGAGTCTTCATCTATAAAATGAAGGGATCAAACTGGATGGCTTCTGGGATTCCTTCCAGCTCTTGATCTATGATCCTAAGAGATTATAATAAATTACGATGTTATATACAATATAACTATGACAAATAGGTCAAATAAGAATGGTATAAATATGTGATTTAGTGAATTATGGCTTGGTTAAGCGTTCCTAAATTACATTCACATCATTCACTATCTCACAGAGACAAATGACCACGTGTAGTTTTATTACTATAGCTTATTACATTCAGTGATCAAATCATCTTTACATAAGAAAATCAATTTAACCCTCAAAGATTATGTAATCTTCAAGTAAAAACTAAAATTTTAAAAATTATACTTAGCATAAGCTACCCTTGAATATAGGTCACATCATTAAAATATGATCTCTTTGAAAGGATAAAAAAATACAGAGATATGTACTTTTAAAAATTAAACAAAGTCATCATATGTAAAATTACTGAGAGAAACCAAAGGAAGATGAACTTGAAAATATGAAAGAGTTTCAAAAGTCCTGAATAATATTTAACTCAGTCCCACTTATCCCCCTCCAAAAAAAATGCAAAATACTTGCACTCAGTCACTTAAGTACTCAAAACAACTCTTCTTCCTTTTCTAGTGAACCCCAACTATTCAGAGAATTTATAATTTTCCAGCTTTACTATAATTTATGATGCCTCTCTTGAAAGGAGAAAAAAACTTGTCTTGATAATCAAATAAGCACCTCCTAGGGTTAGTCTCATTTCCCTTGGAGACCTCTATCACTCTCTTCAGCAGTGGTATCAAATTCCAATAGGAATGGAGGCCAATAAACCATACATAAGGATCCTTGTGGCCAGCATATTGACTTAGAAAGCCACGTATCTGTGCAGCAGTGTTGTGGGCCACATGGTACCTGCTACTGGGTATTTCACAACCCTGGGGTTGAGATACACACCTCAATAAGGGGAAAACACTCAGTTGCTCAAGAGTTTAACCCTTTCTTGTACACTTACACAATGAGAATAAGTTGGAGCACCAATGAGAAGTAAGGTCGAGGTTTGTTATACCATATCCTGGTTCTGTCTTGTTCACCTGATCCCTCACCTCTCTGGTCCACATATTAAAAATTAGCCAAAAATTCTTCTTCTCCAGCCAAGAATTCTTCTGCCTATCTAGGAACCTCTGATGTTTCACCATTGTTGTTTCATTGAGACTGGTTCCAATTTCTAGATCTCGCAACGTGACTGGGGGAATCCTCACTATTTTACTGTTGCCTCTGTTAGTTACCATTTCTTAGTTCTATGTGATTCCACAGAACATATGGTTACCCACAAGAGCCCCAGGACTGGGGCGGCCCAAGGTTCACTTGAAGATTAAATCTGTACTTGTGTGCCACATGTGCTTGTCTCTGTCTAACTGGGTTTTCTCTCCGACTCTCTTGCCTTCTTTTAAAGGTCAGAACAAAGAGTTTAACTCAGTCATTCACTAGCAATGGGATGTTTCATGGTGAAATAAGGACCCTTGAACTTCATCGCCTTTCCAAAGAGATAATTCAGGGGCCAGAATAAAAGTCTTATTTGTGTTCCTCTCTTAATAAGGAATTAATCTGATCAAGGCAATCTTACCTTCTTAAGGAGACACTAGAGGGAGTTAGGAGAGCCTTACCAGCCTTCTCCTGGGCAATCCCTGTACAGTTTCTTCAGGAAAAGAACTTCTAAATTCAGCACATGGATTTGACACGACTTCATGTTAGGTGGTATGATAGAGCACTTGGCCAGACTCAGGAACACTCTCCGTGAGTTCACATCCAGCCTCAGACACTTACTAGCTGTGTAACCTTGCCTCAATTTCTTCATATGTAAAATGAATTGGAGGAGGAAATGGCAAACCATTCCAGTGTCTTTGCCAAGAAAATCCCACTTGGGGTCAAGAAGAGTCAGACACGACTAAACAATGACTCAACAACAACATGTAATATGTACCAACTGTCTTACTTTATCCTTTAAATTAGAACATTGGTCTCTACAAACTAATGGGTTTTGGGGTTTTCCAGATTTGCTGTATTTTAATTAAACTTGCACAGGCTTTGGTTTAAGGCTCAAACCAGCAGCAGGGCAAAAAAGAACCCAGAACAGCACGAGAAAGCAGACCAAAAGTCTCCAGGAAAATGAAGATTATGCCATCTAAACTCAGTAACTTTTCAGTACTCCCTAAGTATTTTTGTTTGTAGCTTCTTTAAAGGAATGGAAAGAGCATTGTAGTAGGAATCAGAAATTCTGGGTTTGAGAATCCACTCTATCACTAATTAATTCTGTGACTTTGCATACTCTCTGGGCTGGGTCAAACCAATTTTATTTTCTCTGTCGTACTTGGAAGACTAAGCAGGAATAGCTACAAGCCACAAAACAAGGGAGTAGCCCCAGACAACCTAAGCTTCATTCTCTGCAGGGCTTTTTACTCTTGAGACCGTAGCAGAAATTAGAGCAATGGAAAGGGATGTTATATTGGAGCAATATTGTTCTGTAACTAATCCAGGAGTGTGCTACTAAATGTTTAACTCTTTTTAACTTTTTAACTTTTCCCCAGCTCTCCAGGGGAAAAAAAAGCTAGACACACTTTTTAAGTTTAACCTACATTATTAATATTTTCTCCATCACTTTCTTGAGTCTAATCAACAAAACAATAAATGTTTGCTGACTTCTGGGGTATAAATGCACGCACTGAAAATTTAACTATTAAGTCTCTTAAAGAGCTAACCCTAGCACACCATTGAATTAATCCTGGACAATATATCAAAAACCAGTGGATGTTTTTCAAGACATTTCATTCTATGGCCATAAACACACTACTTTATGATTTTGGACATTTGGTCAAGAGAGAACATTTGAGCTAGTAAGGAACAGATTTTACTGGCCCCACACAATAACAAATGTCTATAAGAAGTGTAAGACTGGTTTCCAGTGTGTTCAGAGGAAAGTATTACGATGTTGTGCTGTGTACTTGAATAGTATAAGCACCAGCAGGCCACTGGAGCCTGTGCAAGTAGATTTTTTTTTAATTTCTACAGGAAAATACAAAAAATATAAATGGTATCCTACGGATGACTTACCATTTCACAGAGCACATTCATGCATAGCCAACCAGAAATCAGAAAGCTTATCTAGTAACTAAGGTGTTGTGGGACAAGTGATTATCTCTGTTATGGAAGTAGGTGCTTTAAATAAATACCGCTTGACTTGATTTAACTTATATATAGCTTCCCTGCCAGGATCCACTTTGACCAAGGTCGAAATTTTCTAAGCAAACTATTTAAATAGGTGCTGGCTTTGGAAGAAATAAAGAAGTCTAAAACTATACCTTACCTTACCTTACTACCCTGAGGGAAACCCACAGCCCAAGTGTTTCAGGCTCATACTGCTGAGCATGCTGGGAAACTTAAATCCTGCAAATAAGGTTCAGTGGAGTAAGCATGTGGCATTTCTAGTTCAATACTACTAGGCTCTCTCAAAGCACTTAGTCTTTGCTACACTACTAGGAATAATACCAACACACTGGCCTTTATACCATACCTGCTGATATTTCAAGGAAGGAAGCAGTTATCTTTTGATTTGTGCTTTGGAGTCTCAGAAGATGGGGGAAAGAGGGGTATGTGACTTAGAGATTCACAGTCAGGACATCTTTTGGTCGAGAGATCCAGTGAAAGAGGTTCACCACTTGAATATGGCTAAAGCTCAGAAAAACTGATGGAATCAAGGGAGAGAAAGATGCTCAAGTTCATTGTCAAGATCTTTGGCAAAGTGATAGATTTCTACTAAGAAATCTTGATTATGGAAGGACACATAGAGAATGGACCAATGGAAAGCCATTCCATGCCAAGATAAGGCAATGTGACAGTCTAAAAGATAGCCCTATAGAATTCTAATAGGCAGGGGCCCTATAAAGACCCTATGAAATACCTCTGCCTTTTGCAGAGGTAGTCAAACTCTCTGATGAGCTGGAGGAAAGGGATGATAGAGAGTTAACCAAGAGGACTCTAAGAAGAAGAACCCTATCACCAGTTGCTGAGAGAATGTCAGAGTTAGATTAATAGCTAAGATAACTTGGATGAAAGAACTAGAGAGTTGATACTTGCTAAAGAGTCAGAGAAATCAACTCTGTTCAAATAGAAAAGAAAACTGATCTCAGAGGCAGCCCTGCTCTTGCCTAATAATCAGGTCATTGGGAGATACTTAGGGAACAGAGGGCACCCATAGATCAGTGACAGCCAGCCTGAGCTAATCATAAACTTGATGATTTTATGAGTACTTTTGTAGGACTTGGCCTATCTTTTCTCTAATGCTATTGGTTTGAGCCCCAATTCTAATGTGTTCTCCCCATTGCTAACCACCACTGGTTCATTTAGCCAATTAATATCAATTAGCTTTTGTAAAGATACTTATTTTAAAAATCTAATGAGAATAAAAGCACAAATATTTTCCTCCAACATGTTGAGACACAGGATCATCTACACTACCTCAATCCCTAGAGAGAGTGGGCCCAGACTATAGTATCTACCTAGCTTATGTCTCACCAAGTTCATTTCCAAATGCTACATAGCTATTAGATGAGTCTAGTGTCCGCTGTTACTAGGCTGGGTCCCGAAAGTGGCTCCATTGAACGTCCAGCTCCTTGAGAGTTTGAGGACTGGTTTTTTTCTTTGCCTCTTTTTGTATCCCTAGAACTCGGCACAGCGCCTGGGACAAGGCAGTCATTTAATCCATAGTTACTGATGATTGATTCTTCAGGGCATTGTCCAAAATTTTCAGAGTCCTTACCAGATACTGCCCAAATAAACACACACGCGCGCGCGCACACACACACACACACACACACACACACACACACATTCTCTCTTCCTGAGCTATATGACCCAGAGAAAGGGACAGAAGTCTCTTAGCTTAAAAGTTTTGAGTAAAATGGGATTAAGTCAGATAGGCAGAAAAATGTTACTTATTAGGATGCCTATAAAGGAAAAAACATGACCTTTAGGCATTTCAAACCAGATCCAAGAGAACATTATCTTCTTTATCAGTCAACTAGTTAATTAGCATTTGGTAAGCTCTACTAAAATGTTTTATTAAATAGGATCAGGAGAAGAGAGTGAGTTCCAGGTGGGAGAGGTATTAAAGGAGACAGACGTTTGGCCTTAAGCTGTCCCTGAAATCCATTCTGAAAGATAGCAAAAAACAAAAACCAAAACCCATAGCAAAGACAGAACAAAATGGAGTCATTTATGCTGCCCCCCAAAACCCACTTTTAACAGCATTGTTGCTAAACTGGCTGAGTGCTAAATCTATCATGGACCCCATACCCAGATCTGGTGGCTCATTCTCTATACTTTTCATAAAATAGTCACTCTCTCCAACTTGCTTCACCTAAAATAAGAAAGAATATTTTCAAAGTGGCAAAGAGCAGTGGTTCATACTCCCAGACTGCATGTGGACCTTAGGTAAGAAGCACCTGAGACCCCTCACCTTATAGCACTGTCTCTCACTTGAATGCATCCGGACAGGAAGGAGTCAGACCAAAAGGGAGTGGGCCCTGGCTAACTTTAGAAGATGTCCTGGTTCCAGCTATGCAATGATAGTAAAGCTAATGTATGGAATTCTAGTGTGAATGTCGCCTGTGCATTGTACTGTGCCATTAGATGTTGGCTGTCAAATTATCTTGCTTAAGGTACTTTACAGATTTTTTTGGTATACTTCATGTAATTTGCTGGAAATACAAATTCTTTACTCAAACTAAAGCTATGGAGCTTTGTTGCTGACAGATATGCATAATATAGGCAAGAATATGGCTGTGGGGGTTTATCTTTATTCAAGTTCATTAAACTAAACTCAAGGGGAACTCAGCAATGTCTAACTTTGACGAGCATAGTGACCTTATCATTCCACAGAATCTGCTCTTTCCAAAATTACTAATGAACTTTTAGTTGTGAAATCCAATAGCATTTTCTCAATCCTCATTCTCCTTGACCTTTCTGCAGCCCTTGACACTCTAGAGCACTCTCCTCCTTAACACTCACTTTTCTCTAGGTGTTTGGGACACTACTCTCTATCTTGGTTCTCTCCTACCTATCCGACTGCTCCTCCTCTATCTCCTTTGCTGGATTCTCTTCCAGATCATGACTTCTAACTGTAGGTGTCCCTCAGGGGTCTGTCCTAGAATGCCCTTCCTACTAACTTCCCTGGTTTCCTTTAAGTCTGAACTAAAATCCCATCTTTTACTGGAAGCTTTACCCAGTCCTTCTTAATTCTATTGCCTTCCCTCTGTTAATGATTTCCTATTTATCCTGTATGTAGCTTGCTTTGTACATATATAGTGGATATAATGTGTGTATACACATATAGCGTATCCCTGTTTGCATGTGATCTCCCTCTTAGACTGTCAGCTCCTTGAGGGGCAGGGATTGTCTTCTGTCTCCTTTTGTATCCTGTCCTTTAGCAGAGTGCCTAGCACAGAATAGGAGTTCAATAAATGTTTATTGATTGACTGAATTTTTACTGAAGCCTTTCCCTGTTCATACACCAAGGTTATAAAAAAAATCTAATGTTAGCCTGGGGACACAGTAAAACTGTATTAGCCTGCCCTTATCATAGAGAGGTTCCAGCAGCTGTACCCTAGCAACTAACAGCCACCTCAAGACCAGAAAAGCAATGCACCCTCGTTTTAGTGGGATGGAGATTGAGGGGAAAAGAACATCCTATTCAAACTTTTCTTACTACACTATTTCATTCAGTGCCTTTGCTTTGAACTTATTTTGTCTTCTGGCTGACTAAGAAGAATATAAACACATTGCTGAACTATGTTTTTTGGGGGGTAATGTGGACCCACAGAGTATCTGGTACAAGGATAACTGTTTTGTGAAGCCTGGTATAAGAAAGGGGGCATGCCAGATGCTACATGTAATAAGAAGGCTTGGACTAATTGATGTCTACAGTAGTTAGACTAGATCTTTCAGTTCTGGTATTCTGTGATCTGAGGTGAGGACCATTAATTATTAAGTCATCATTCCTTTCCACCCAAAGAACAATACATAAGAATATGGGTTTAAAAAAATGTGTTGCCTCAAAATCTAAAGGATGCTAGGGAGATTTACTTGGAGAAAGAAACATCTTGCCAAGTTTCTCCTCCTTCTGATGGCCCTTACACATGAGTGGTGAGACAGATGGTAATTTTCCCACTATCCCCCTGCTTCTCATCCCTCCCAGAGTCCCACAGCATCCTCCCACCCTACTCCAGCACTTTCACCCCACCGTCTTCACTGGCCTTGGCAGTCACTCAGTCCTGGGAACAAGCTCTAACTTTTCCCAGTGCCACCTCCAGATCACTGCCCTCACCTAACACAAGCTTGGACTGGAATCCAGGCTCACTGGGGACTTTAAGCTAGGAGTGCCAACTTTCTCCCACATCTAGACTAATTAAAAGCTCACTATCAGCACTTGGATTTTTTAGAGAAAGGGGGCACATCAGGACCCTAGAACAGAAAGGCTGAGGAGGTGGCAAACAAACCTGAATCATTTTCACTTGACCTTTTAGTACTACTTCTACCATTCCATCCCTAGGACCCATCCTTGCTCAGCTGGCAAAGTTTGGAAATTTTACTGTTCCATGGGATTCCCCACCCCTGTCTACTTTCCCACTTTTACAATAGCCTCTGAAGCCCTGGGGTTACCCATTTCCAAGTGAGAAATCCAGCCCTGGGATGAAGAAGTGAATTTACTTTGAGGAAAAGTATTCCTAAATCATAGATTTAGAGCTAGAGAGTACCTCAGAGGTTGAATCCAATCCCTTCACTTTGTAGATGAGGAAATTGCAATTAAATGACAACCAGAGTGCCACAGCCAGGAAATCTCATAAATGGGATTCAACCCCATATCTTCCATACTCCAAGTCTGGTATTCTATCCACTTAATGGACTGTGCTGCTCCACTACTCCAACCCCCAGAGGACATCTCCAGTGAGATCACTGTGTATAAGGTATCAGAGTATACAAGGTGGAGTAGGGCAATCTATCCCACATTTCTCTTGCGGGTGGGTCCATGGGCTTTGGGGGAAGAAGTTGTTACTGACTTTGTGGCTGCTAGGAAGGTTTAAGTGGTATCTGTTGGACTAAGGGACTAAGCAATTCTATGCCTTCCTCAAATTTTATTCAATCCAGACTTGGAGGGAGTCATCCTATATAGTTATATTAGAGGACAAGCAGCATGGTACAGTAGCAAGAGCCTTGGATCTGGAGTCCAAGGACCTATGTTCCAATATTGCCTCTTTCTCCTACCTCTGTCACCTTGACCAAGTCACAACCAGCCGGGGCCTCAGTTTCCTCATCAGGAAAATGAGGGGATCTAGCCAGAAAACTTCTAAGGTTCCCTTTAGCTCTAAATCTATGGCCTGATGCTAGAGGGACCAATTCTGTCATGTACAAAGGGATTGCATAATCTCAGTCAGGGTCATTTTACTTACCTTTGTAAACCTCAGTTTCTATAATAAAATCAGGACACACTGGATTTGATTGTTTCTAAGGTCTCTTCTAACCCTAATTTGCTTCAAGTCTCTTCTGAAATATATTTAAGCAGAATTTCAGAAAAGAAGACATGGAGGCTGTAACACCAAATGGCTTCAGGAGGACACTGTAAGGCCTTTATTAGTGGAATCTGATTGTTTATTAACCACCCTGGAGCATTCTTATCATAAATGTGTCCAGGGGCAGCATAACATGATGGGAATACAGCCCCATCTCTGGTGCAGACTTATTTTATACCTAAATTTAATGTGCGTGCATAATACAAAGATAGATGGCATGGTTTATTATTCATCGTGAATCTAGGAGAAAGTTGACTAAAAATGTCCCCTTTGGAAAATACAGGCTATGGCTACAAAGTAACAAGACTGATTCATTAACACCCAACCCAAGGTCAGTCCCATTGCTTTCTGGTCTTACCCCTTTGTGACTCTAGATCCTTTGGATACTGGCTGATAAGAGGTTTGGTTAGATCCAGCAGACTTAGATTTTCCCGACCCATGTTAAATTATTGTCTGTACAGCCTTTATAGCTGGAGAGTGAGGGGAAATACTAACTCATCAAGAATATTGCAAAATATCAGTTATTCCTGTACCTCAAATTCCAGATATACATTAAAATGCTCATTCTTCATTAATGAGGAATGGACAGACAGATATTAACAGCAATAATATGAAGGATAATAACTAGCATTTAGATGCTATTATTTTCTCCATTTTAGAGATTAAAAAGCTGGGGCAAGCCTCAGGAAACTGAGGCTGAATGCTTTGCCAAGGGTCACACAGCCAATGTGCATCTGAGGCTAGATCTGACCTCTGCTCTTCCTGACCACACGTCTAACGCTCCATTCACTGAGTCATTTATGTTCTTTTGGGATTGTGGATTGGAATAATGAAAGTTTGAAAGAATTCCTCTTCATATTGGAAAGTATCCTTCTTCCCTTCTGAGGCCAGAGTCAAATTAGCTTTGAAAGTCTGATCTCCCTGGCTATGGTCTTTCTTCTCCCCAGTCCATCCTTTACACAACTGACAAATTGATTTTTTCTAATAAAAAAATCTGATCATGTCAATTCCCTCTTCAAATACTTTCACTGACTTCCTATTGCCTATGAGATGAACTACAAATGTCTACTTCTCAGTGACTTGGAAAAAAGGCAAATATAGTATGCTTATTTAATTGGCACATGGTACAAAACTAGGAGAAGTAGCTAACACACCAGATAACAGAATCAGGATGCAAAAAGATCTTGACAGACTAGATTATTTGATCAAGTCTAATTTAAAAAAAATTTGAGGGGTAGCCGGGTGACTTGGTGGACAGAGTACTGGATCTGGAATCAGGAAGACCTGAGTTCAAATCTGGCCTCAGATACTAACTGTGTGACCCTGAGCAAGTCATTTAACCCTGTTTGCCTCAGTTTCCTCATCTGTAAAAATGGACTGGAGAGGGAGATGGCAAAACACCACAGTATCTTTGCCAAGAAAACCCCAAAATGGGGTCACAAAGACAAAGAGTCAGACATGATTTAAAACCAACTAAAGTGAACTGAATTAGAAAATTTAATAAGGTAAGATAGAGGCAGCTAGGGGCAGAGCACTGGGTCTGGAGTCAGGAAAACCAGAGTTCAAATCTGACCTCAGACACTTAATTAGCAATTTCCTCTGCTATACAATAGGGATGGGGTGGAGCCAAGGTGGCGGCATAGAAGCAGGAAAACTCCATGAACTCCCCCCATAACCACCTCAAATGCTCATAAAATATGACTCTAAACAAATATTAGAGCTATAGAACCCACAAAGTGACAGAGAGAAACAAATCTCCTGCTGAAGACAGCCTGGCAGGCAGACAGGAAGGGTCCATCACAGCCTGTTAGGAGCTGAACCCAGCCCCACATGAGCCTGTGGTTTTAACCCCAGGGTAGCCAGGAGAAGCAGTGGCTGGAGTGGACTTCAGGAGAGTTGATCACTAGCAGCTACGGCAGTTTCCAGAATTATCAACCTCTAAATGCCAAAGACAAAGTAATAGATCAGTGTGGACTTTGTGGGAACAGGAGAACCAAGAGCTCAGTCCAGCCACTGCCAGCAGGGTGAGAAGTGGTGGAGGTGCTGCAGCCATGCAGTGGCCCCCACATGGCTGCTTCGGATCTCCTGGCCTGCAGATCATAGGGGAGCCAAGTAACCATTCAGAGGGTAATTGCTCTTGCCTTAACCTGCCTGGATCAGGATCGTGATCTTGGGTGGTGGTCCTGAGGTGTGTGACCAGTGAGCCAAAGCTGGTGGGGGGCTGCAGAGATGGAGGCCTTCTAATAGCTCCAGCAGCTGTGAAAACCCCAGCAATTTGGGACAAAGCTCTCCTCTCTGGAAGCAGCGTTCTACTGTGGCAAAGAGCTCAAAAGTCAAGTAATTGAGTGGCAACATAAGCAAGCACAGCAATCCAACTTTAGATTCCCTTTTTGGGGACAAAAAGGATCAAATCATGGAACAGGAGGAAGACAACAAAGTCAGAACTCCTGCATCAAAAGCTTCCAAGAAAAATATCAACTGGTTACAACCCATGGAGGAATTCAAGAAGGATTTTGAAAATCAAGTAAGAGAAATGGAGGAAAAATTGGGAAAAGAAATGAGAATGATGCAAGAAAATCATGAAAAGCAAATCAACAACCTGACTGAAGAAAATAACACCTAAAAAAATAGACTAACTCAAATGGCAAAAGAGGCTCAAAAAGCCAATGAGGGAGAAGAATGCCTTAAAAAGCCAAATTTGCTAGGTGGAAAAAAGAATTTCAAAAGCTCACTGAAGACAATAATTCCTTCAGCATTAGACTGGAGCAAATGGAAGCTAATGACTTTATGAGAAATCAAGATACTATGAAACGGATCCAACCAAATGAAAGAATAGAAGGCAATGTGAAATATATCATTGGAAAAACCACTGACCTGGAAAATAGATCAAGGAGAGATAATTTAAAAATTATTGGACTACCTGAAAGCCAAGATCAAAAAAACAACCTAGAAATCATCCTTCAAAAAATTCTCAAGGAAAATTGTCCTGATATTCTAGAACCAGTGGGCAAAATAGAAATTGAAAGAATTCATCAGTCACCTCTTGAAAAATATCCCAAAAAGAAAACTCCTAGGAATATTATAGACAGATTCTGGAGTTCCCAGATCAAGGAGAAAATACTACAAGCAGCCAAGAAGAAACAATTTGAATTTTGTGGAAACCCAATCAGGATAACACAAGATCTAGGAGCCTCTACATTAAGGGATCAAAGGGCTTGGAATATGATATTCCAGAGAGCAAAGAAGCTAGAAATAAAATTAAGAATCACTACCCAGCAAAATTGAGTATAATGTTTCAGGGGAAAATATGGTCATTCAATGAAATAGAGGAATTTCAAGCATTCTTGATGAAAAAACCAGAGTTGAATAGAAAATTTGACATTCAAATACAAGAAGCAAGAAAAGCATGAGAAGGTAAACAGGGAAAAGAAATCATAAGGAACTTATCAAAGTTGAACTATTTACATTCCTACATGGAAAAATGATAATTGTAACTTATGAAACTTTTCTCAGTATGAGGATAGTTGAAGGGAATATAAATGTAGGTATAG
>JAQQSU010000813.1:0-17445 GCA_028627135.1 Pseudochirops cupreus | reverse complement strand
AGTCCTGTTTTATGGGTATTTTGGGGTGGCTATGTGAGAGCTGCGATATGTTGCTGCTGCTACGCCGCCATCTTGGCTCTGCCCCTCATATGGTTCTTAATAGTTTAAATTTCTTCCTTTGTTAACTACTGATTATATTCTTTGACCATTTACCCACTTAGAATAACTCTTGTTCTTACATATTTGAATAAATATCCTGTATGTGTTAGATAGTTATTGAAAATATTTTTCCAGTCAATTTTTCCATTTTAAGTTTAACTAAATAAATATTTTTTTTTTGCACAGAAGTTTTTCCAATTCCATGTAAACAAAATTGTCCATTTTATCTTCTGTGTTTTTGTCCATCCCTTATTTGGTCAAGAGCTTTTCCTCTATCCAAAGTTGTAAAAGGTATATTCTTTCATGATCTTCTAATTTGTTTATGATATGACCTTTTATATCTCACTCAAATCTTCAATTTGGAGATTGGCATGTGGAGTATTGGAATATTTGGAGATTAGTGTATGGTATGTAGTTGAAATTGTTGGTCTAAACCTAGCTTCTAACATTGCTTTCCAATTTTCCCAGCAATCTCTCCCCTCCAAAAAAGTTAGAATCTTTAGAATATTCTAGTTTATTTACACTGTGATAGACTCAGTGTACAATGAGACATAGATTTTTTTTTTTAGACATGGCCAATGTAGGAATTTATTTTGTTTATGCAGTTTTGTCAAGGGTTCTCTTTTTTTTCAGTGGTGGGAGGTAAGAAGGAGAGAAAATAGATTTTTGTTAATTGAAAAAATAAAATTAAAAAAGAATGTGTTTTATATTTCTGCTTTTATGCATTTGTTCATGAGGTTTGTATGCATGGTCAAATATTATAAAGTATCATACATAGGTAAAAATATGTGTATTCATTTTTCTTCCCATTAAATAATCACCAGAGGTTTTTAATATCTAACTTTAGTAAGATACTATCAGGTCTCTACCTTTTTTTTGTTTATCTTTTTGCTAATTTGTTTAGATCTGAAAAGGGATATGAGCTCTGACATTTACCTCATATAAATTAAATATTGATATTATTTCATTGTCTACAGTACTTTTGACCATATAGTTTTCCCCCTTTATCTCTTTTAGTTCTATTTTTTCTATTGCTTTATATGAAATTCTGATTGCTACCCTGACCTTGATATTGCTTAAAGCTGGATACATTCTGTTTCAGCTCCTCATTTTAATTGTATGACTTTTTTTTTTAATTTCAAATGTGTTTCTTATAAGTAACATATTATTGGACTTTGCTTTTTAATCCACTTTGCTACCATCTTCAGTTTTATGGGTGAATTCATCTCATTCATATTCACTGCTATGATTGTTATGGTGTTCCCTCAATCAAATTCTTTTCTACTTTCTTCTCTATTGTCTTTCTCCTTTACAAAGAAGAGAATGAGGGACAAGGACTCTGACGAACACAAGTGATCTGTGATTGAAATGATGTACTTTTGCTTCATTATACTTTTCTTTGTTTAGACCCTGATCACTGATTCTTAGCCTTTCTTTTTTCCTTTTATTTTTCCCCTTTATGTTCCACCCTCTAAAACTGGTTTGTTTTCCCTAAAACTGTCCCCTCACCAAATCTACCTTCCCTCTTAAGTTTCCTTTTCCCAATTATCTAATTTGTTTATGATATGACTTTTTATACGTAACTCATGTATCCATTTGGAGATTGATATGTGAAGAACTGGAGTATTTGGAGATTGAAATATAGTATGCGGTATAAATTCTTGGTCTAAACCTAATTTCTGACATTGTTTTCCAGTTTTCCTAGCAATCCCTCCCCCTAAGAAGTTAGAATCTTGAGACTTGTTTCCCCATTTAGTTTAATGTATTTTTAATCCAGACTCTGTGAGAGTGTGTGTGTGTGTGTGTGTGTGTGTGTGTGTGTGTGTGTGTGTGTGTGTGTATGTGTGTATGCATGTGTAGGAGTATTTAAACCTCTTTTCTCTTATTCAAATAAGTCATATTTATGTGATGTTCACTCCTCTCATCATTTTTATATTCTTTTCTTTTTGCACAACTCAATTACAAGAAATGGCAAGTTTCCTCCCTTTCTTCTTTCCTCCCAATATATCCTTTCCCCCACTTCTCATCTAACCACTAGCAAAGCTACAAAACTATATCTAGACATTTTTTTTTTATTATTTAGCTTTCTTTGTGACCTTTGAAGATGTTAGGGTTCTGAAGAGACACTTGTTTTTCCTTCCCCATTAAAATGTAAGCACTTCATCAACATTTATTCCCTTCCACTTACTCAAATATATTTGCTTTTTATAGATGCCTCTTATTTCTGTGTTTGCATTTCAAAGTTTCTGGTCTTACAGCTTTCTTAACTGCAAAATGGGAATAATAATAGCACCTACCTCCCAGGGTTGTTGTGGGTATCAAATGAGACAATAATTGTAAAGTACTTAGCACAATGCTTAGCATACAGAGAGTTCTATCTACATGTTAGTTATTATTACTATTATTGTACAATAAAGAGTGCCGACTTCCCGGGATTGTTGTTGGGATTAAATGGGATAATGTATGTAAAGCACTTTGCAAACTTTAAAGCACTATTTAAATGAGAGCTCATTATTATTATTATTATTATTATTATCATTTATAAAGGAAGATTCAGTGGTCTCGATTTCTTTGGAAATGATTCTTGTATTTTAAAAAAGTATAAATCAACATTAATTGGGATAAATAAAGTGAATGTATATATATATATATATATATATATATATATACACATACATACATGCATATATATAACTGAAATAATATTGGACAATCTCATTCATGTACTATTGGTAGCAAGTGGTAATCTAAATGAAAATCTCTGTGATAGATTCCATCAGGATATTGTGTAGATATAGAAAATTAGTATAAAACATGAACCTAAAGTATGCTTATATAAAGTAAGTCTTAATATGACATAAGCAAATACTTTGTGTAACTGCTTACCGAGATCAAACTGAGTCCTAGTTATCTGAGGGCTATCAATATGGGCCATAAAATTAGATATTGATTATTCTGCGGTGCAAGTTCTTATTATGTTTACTTCCCTGAATAAAGCAGACGTGAGTCTCCCTGCAAGGGAAGGCATCCTTTTAACAGACTTCTAAATTCCCACAAAGGATTCCAGGGGCACTAGTCCAAACTGAAGGATCTTTTTTGACATCACAAGTGATGGTCAGAAACTCTCACGAGTAGCCTTTTCAGGAGGAAAAGAATTTTTTTGAGCACTTTTAGTTTTTAGTAGGGCAGGTGCTTCACTTGTGGGAAAGTCTTAGAAATGCGAAACATCTCAATGGGTTTTGAATGAAAGTAGTGGTGAAGAGAACATTACCAAAGATGCCATTGGCAAAAGGCCTGTGTACCTTGTTCTGAATCATGAAATTAAGAGTTGTAAGGGATCTTAGTGGCCATATATTCCAACCTATGCTTGAAAGTAATACTCACTACACCATACCTGACAAGTAGTCATTCAACTTCTTGAAGACCTCTGAGTAAAGGGAACCCATCACCTTGTCAGGTAACCCTGTTCCACTTATAGGAGCTGCTTAATTTTTTCTCCGACATTGAGCCTCAATTTCCCCTTTTGTAGTTTCCACCCACTGCTTGTGGTTTTGATGAAAAGAAAAAGAAAAAAAGTCTGTCTCACCTGGTATCAACAATAAGGCACTTGGTGAGAGTGTTCTGAGCTCTTCTAGAAGGCTGTAGATAACAGGCATCCTGTGACAGATACTGTTGCTCAGAGACCTCACTGATGGCAGAAGAGTTTCCATGAGTCTTTGAGAGTAGCAGGGAGTTCCTGAGGCTACAGGGAGAAGCAGGGGGATTATACTGGAAAGAGACTCATTATCTGGAGTTTGCTTTTCACCATTCCATTGTGAGTCATTCTTGAATCAGAAGGCAGTCATTTCCTATTGACTATTTATTACCCTGGTGAAAGACTAGATTATTGACTTTTCATGCTACTCTATTGAAGAGAAGCTATTTTGTCAATTCCCCAACAGGGGAATAAGTAAGAGATATGGTTCCAGACATTCCAGATGGGGATGGTACCTCCCTCCAGGTATAGAGAACTTCAACTGTCCCCACTGAGTTTGTCTTGTATTTCTACTGTATAGTTTGGGGATAGGAAGTAACTACTGTACTTGATCCATGACTCCATTGATAAGGGGACTCCCTTCAATGGTACCAACTGAAACCTGGCTATGCCTTCTCATTCTATGTGACTCACGTAGATATCTTCTCATAAATTCAAGTACTGCATCCATTATAGCAAGGGCCTTCCTCTAGATCTGTAGGCAGCTGGATATCAATGGAGTACACAAGCTGTCCATATGTTATCCTTTGTTGCTGCTACTTGACCAACCCACCTCCTTCTTGTGTTGTATATTTCTTTGATCATGCTGCTTCTGGCATACAATTTTCCATTGGTAATATGCTTCAGCCTGTTTATATTCACCATGCATCTCCCTACTGCCTTTTGGGTGAACTGTAACTTTATGCTTTTAGAGACTGTTATTTAATGATTCCCAGCTCTATAACATCACTGAATGAATATTTAGAGTTAAAAATATAGGCCTCTGTCTCAGGCAGAAGCCTAGGCTTATTTAAAGCACTGAAAAAAATTTTCAAAGGCAATCAATAGATTATTCTTCTCTTGTTCAGTTCTGAGCCGAGCTCAGTGTCCAACTACAATGTCTGTCTGTCTAAAATGTATGTGCTCATGGACTAGTTATAGATGCAAACTAATATAGCCATGGAGGTGGAGGTATATACATATTTTGATAACGCTTCCATGTTTCTAAGCACTAGATACTGTCAAATACAAAATAAAATGTTGTTCTTTGCTAGAACAAATTCATGACTTAAATGCAGAGATGGGTAACTATTTGTACTGTCTCTGGAACACTGGTTTGGGAAAGAGTTCTTTCTCTGGGGTCAGTGTGTTGTAATGGTAATGTAATTTGAATTTGAAAATCCCTTTGTATTGGCAAAGGTAACAGGTATTTAGCACTTAGTAATTAATCAAGCCTCTGTTAAAGAAACAGAAGGTATGAATCCCTGTTGCTGACGTAACAGGAAGGGGTTGGCTGAAACAGGAAGCTAATGCTGTCTGTATAAAAGGAAAGACGCTAGCTGGGAAAGTCAGATCTTCTTGGACCAAGCCCTGTGGAGGCAGAAGCTGCTGCCACCAGTGAAGCTGAAGAGAAAAACTTATCCCTGCCCCCCACTGGAGAGAATGATCTTGATTTTGAAAACTTGGATGGAGTGATTTTGATTCTGGGAACCAGCTAAAACTTCTGCTGAGTCTGAGGGCCAGCCAGAGCTGCTGAGGATTTCCATGAACCAGTCAGAGCTAAGGGCCAGCTGAAGCTGCTGAGGCTATTAAAGATTTATGAGGGTCAGCTGGAGTTGCTGAGGCTGTTGAGGATTTCTGAGGGCCAGCCAGAGCTGCTGAAGACTGAGGAAGCATGACTTGGATGCTGGTACTTAGTATGAACCTGTTGGTGGCTTTGTTAAGCCTTGTCTTCCCAGGAACAGAGACTGTGAAGGATTTCAGATGGACTGGATACTGTAAGCTCCAATGTGGAGCAGGAACTGCACAGAAAGCTGGACAAGGAACTGGAAGCTGTCTGCCTTTGAACCCAGGTGACAGTTTGGTGAATCCAGGTAGTATCTGGGACCATGGAAGGGGATCCAGGGAATCTAAGAAACCACCCTGAGTCAAGTTGAAGAAGACTCTACTTGGGTACTGTGTACTGACTGAGAAATTGTAAGTTTACTAGTAACCTAGGGGTGGAGGTTCTCTATATTTTCTGCTGATTGAGTAATGAATGATGAAGGATGACTGAATGATTGAGTTGATTGAATGATTGTTTGACTAAATGATTGTGCTTAGTGACTGATGACTGAATAAGAGACTGATTGAGTTAACTTAGTGTGCCCCATGTATTTTGTGTTCCTTGAGGAGGCAAACCTCCTTAAGGATGATCAAATGATTTAGTTACTAAATGATTGGTCTTTGTTGAAAACTTTGTAACCACTGTGGTGGATACTATGTGGCCATTTTCTGTGATAAGTTGTTTGAATGCTGTATTTTGATTTTCTGTGATAAGTTGTAACATTGTGAATGTTGTACCTTGATTTCTGTGAATGTTTTGCTCTGATTTGTATTGAATAAACAGAGTGTTCACTATGCTACATAATCAGAACCTTGAAAGTTGTTCACAGCTGCATTCTTTTGTCAAGTCACTTAACTCCTAAGTGCTTAGTATCCTCATCTATAAAATGAGAAGGTCAGACCAGATGACCTCTAAGATGGCTTCCAGTTCTTAATCCTATGAAAATGTCCTGCATTATAGATAAGGAGAATTCTGGAAATACCTTCATCACAATTCTACTTCTATCACCCTTACCTGATTATTATGGAGGTTGTTGATCCAACACTTTACAGTTGAGTGTGTTTATTTGAGATTAACAAGAATAACTCTGTGGTGGCTAGGTGGCACAGTGAATAGAGCACTGGCCCTGGAGTCAGAGGACCTGAGTTCAAATCCAGCCTCAGACACTTAACATTTATTAGCCATGTGACCTTGGGCAAGTCACTTAACTCCAATTGCCCCTCCAAAAAGCAAAAAAAACACAAACAACCCAACATCCAAACAACAAGAATAACTCTTTACTAAATATAAATCAAGAGGATTGATATCAAGTTATACCTTTTTTCCCCAAAAGTAAAAAAGTTGGTGCTGACAACATATCAGGGAAGTTAAAAATTTCAAATGTTATGAGTCCTTTCAACTATCAATTTTTAGAAGCAAACAAATTATACTAGAAGGAGCTATGGAGCTGTATAAGTATTGGAAGGGGAAAATATTCTGTTGACTGGTAGAAAGCCACAAAAATTATTACATAGGACACCCAAATAAACACATCAATGAACTCACTTGCGCAAAGTTTGCCTAAGTAAGGTGCTACATGATCTTTCAGCAAAGGAAGATCCAGAGGAAAGCACAGAAGAGCTGAGAAGACTGATTAGCTCTATTTCCCAATGATTTCTGGCATCCAGGCTATAGTTTTAATCTATCTATCTATCTATCTATCTATCTATCTGTCTGTCTGTCCGTCCGTCCGTCCGTCCGTCTGTCTGTCTGTCTGTCTCTGTCTATCTATCTATCTATCTATCTATCTATCTATCTATCTATTTACCCATCCATCCATCCATCTATCTATCTATCTTATAAATGATATGAAGCTAATTAATGCAAATAACGAAAGCCTAAAGTAATGGTGAAAGGTGGTCATCTCTTTCTCTAGTGGAATGAACACTGAGAACCAAACAAGCCTCAGGTCTTATTCTCACTTATCCACTTACTAGTTGCCTGAATGACTTTAGAATCACAAATTTAGCATTGGAAAAATTTGACAGCTCCTTCCAATGCAAATATTACTTCTTCATCTTCTCTGTCTCCATTTTTAAAAAATGAAGAACTAGACTCACCAGGGAAGGTGAAATGATTTGCCTACAAATACAGATACTAAGGGGAAAGTATTCCAATTTTGAACAAAGGTCTTAGGATTTGAAATATAGTATAATTCTCTCTATCCTGCAGTTAATAAAGCTTGAATTGGATACCTTGCACAGATTTGTAAAGAACCAATGGAATAGCTAGGTATGGTGGCACACACAGCAAGCTGCCAGAGAAGCTAAGGCTGATGGATTTTTTGAGTTAGGGCATTCTCAGGTTCAGTGGATACATTAACTTGGGAAATAATGTGGTAAGCCTTAAGGAGAAGGGGCCATTAAGTTGCCTGAAGGAGGGGCAAACTGTCTTGGTTGGAAATAGTGCAGGATAAAGCTCTGATCAGTAGTGTGATCAGGCATGTGAGTAGCCACTACAGTTCTCACTTGGATGAAATAAGGGAATCCCAGTCTTATTTTTTGAAAAATGAGATGAAACACTATAAAAAATATAAGCTATTCTTTAATTGATAGTAGTCAATGGTTCTTTTACAATTTTAATTTTTCTTTAAGTTCAGTTTTGTAGAAATGTCTTTCTTTCATTGAATTTTCATCTTTTTTGATGAGGAGGTTCAAGTTTGAATGCTATATATTTTGCTTTTCTTTTTTTTTTTTGGAGGGGGGAAGGCAGGGCAGTTGGGGTTAAGTGACTTGCCCAAGGTCACACAACTAGTGTTAAGTGTCTGGGGTGGATGAACTCAGGTTTTCCTGACCCCAGGGCCAGTGCTCTATTCACTGTGCCACCTACCTGCCTGGAAGGCTATGTATTTTGGATTGTAGCTTAAGATCTTTTACTTTTTGGAATATATTATTCCATTGTCACCTGCAATTTTTAGTTAATGCAGAATAATTCTGTATTATTCAAAATATTTATTATTCACCTTAAAAGATCTTTCCCTTTAAGGCATTAAAAATTCATGAGGTTTTTATTTTCTGTTATTGAATTGTGATATTTAACTGTTATATGCTTTATAGGTTGAAGCATGTTTTGTTTTCTTTATTGACAATGGATTCACTTGATCAGTGTTTTGTTATCTGTGTTTGGAAGTCTCAGATAGTTTTCTGGTATTATTTCCCATGTTAGAGTATTAAGCATTTTCTTTTTATTGCTCATATTGTTCTGGGAGATCAGCAATTAAACTATCTTTACATAATTCTGCTTTCAAGATCAGTTGCTTTGGCTTATATAGATGTAGTATATATTTTGGCTTCACTCACCAAATACCATTGACTCTGCCTCTTCTCACCTTAAGCTTCAGGGCAGTGGTTCTCAACCTGTGGGTTATGTTCAATTTAAATACATCCTGCATATCAGATATTTACATTATAATTCAACACAGTAGCAAAATTACAGTTATGAAGTAGCAACGAAAATAATTTTATGGTTGGGGGTCACCACAACATGAGGAACTGTATTAAAGGGTCACGGCATTAGGAAGGTTGAGAACCACTGCTCTAGGGGATTCTGAAAGACCAAGGGTGGTTTTGTTTTCCCTTTAATGTTATAGATCACAAGCCCCCATCAGTGTGCTTCTCCCCAAGGGATATCAATGGATATTCATTAGTTAGCTAGCTTAACTTAGCTTTTGGAAATGGACACTTATTAAGATGAGATAATAAGAAAGGTTGGTCAAAAAGACAGTCTCTCCAAATTAAGGGCATAGTCTCTCATAAGTATATACAGAGTCTGAGGGAAGGGGGGAAATAGATTCAAACTTAGGTGTAACTTTCTGTTGGACTCCTTACAGAGTCCTGAAGCTACTTTTCCTCAGTGTATATAGTTTATTCTCATCTTCTGATGAGGACTTTTCCCCAGCTATTCTGGGGACACTTGAAGGATACTGGTGAGATTTCCAATTCTTTCAATGTTCCAAAGGTTACAAAGTTTTCCTCTAGTCGTACTGAGAGGCAGGAGGGGACAAAGCCACAGGCCTCCCTCCTTTCCAAGTGATTCCTTATCAAAAGCTTTGCTAGACTGCTCTGTCCAGACAAATCTTAGTTTGATCCCTGGCTCTGTCTTCTGCTTTGTGTTTCTTTCCCTGAGTACGTGACTAAACAGTGATTTGGAGAAGGATTTATCTAGTCTTGCTGACTACCTTATATACTCAAGAAGTCTGGAGTAATTGAGAGGTCAGGGAGACCATCTGCATAAGATGCTTTTTAAAAATTACACCATTGTTGGAGATGAGAACAGTCAAGAGGATGAGCCCAAGCTGCAGCCTACCTTGCTAGAAGAGATGAACCTTGAGTGAGTTAAGTAGACAATTGCAGGGCCAAAGTGAGGGTGGCATACTTGTTCACTAGTCTCACAAATTATTTGATATTTTAATTTTTTAGCTATCAACCTCCTGTATAAGTATAATAGGAGCTACATATTTCATGTTTTAATTATTTGTTACTTACAAATAATTTCTGTTTTAAACATTTCTTTTGTAGTTGTGGAAATAGACAATTGTCCTATACCTGATTCCCTTTGTATTGGGTATTTTCTGGAATGGCCATTATTCCTTTTGGGGAAATCCCAAGACAGAATAATGCCAAGCTTTGTTTTATTAATTTTTCCCAGTTCTACCCGAAGGTGAAGGCACAGAGAGCAAGACATCATGAGAAAACCTTGACTTCTCTCTACGAGGTCAGGATCCTCTCCAGTGGTTCTCAACTTTCCTAACGCTGTGACCCTTTAATACAGTTGTTCATGTTGTGGTGACCCCCAACCATAAAATTATTTCTGTTGTTTCTTCATAACAGTAATTTTTCTACTGTTATGAATTGTAATGTAAATATCTGATACGGAGGATGTATTTTCATTGTTACAAATTGAACTTAACCCACCGGTTGAGTACTGCTGCTCTAGGCCATGAACCAATGTTACTGAGCTTCTCTGCCCCTTGGGCTGTGGATGTATACACTTTGATAGCTGATTTCATGGATGTGGATACTTCCTCCATCATTTCAGATTGTAACCAATCCGTATCTTCCTGTTCTGTGTAGCTTTTGTTCATGTACATCCATAAATCTCTAATTTCAGCATGTTTGGATTTCTTGATACTGTGTAGGTACTAATAGAAAACATAGGTTGTCAGAATGTTATTCTCCCTTCTTATTTTTTTTTTGGTCTTTTTTTTTTTGGAGGGGGGAAGGCAGGGCAATTGGGGTTAAGTGACTTGCCTAAGGTCACACAGCTAGTAAGTGTTAAGTGTCTGAGGCCAGACTTAAACTTGGGTCCTCCTGACTCCAGGGCTGGCGCTCTATTCACTGTGCCACCTAGCTCCCTTCTTAGTGTACGACCTATCTGCCAATTTTTTCCAGCCATACATCTCTGATTATATCCTTTGTGTCACTTCTGCCTAATTCTTCATCTGCTATATACTACCTACTTATCTCCACCATGTAGGTCTCCATTGCCCTTTGGGATATTAATTTCTCCTATAATAGTCATTCAAAATAAGGGCTTTGCCATAGGTAGAATTCACTATTTTGAAAATGTAATCTTTGCATCGTTAGCATGTTAGTATTCCTAAAACACTCCAATCCTGAGGGTTTGACTCAGCCACCAGAGTAAAATCCATATCTTTTTTCCCCCTTGGGATCATAATATATTCCGACCTATAGAAAGAAAAGTAAAAGAATGAATTGAAGAGTTATTGGGGGAATATTATTTTTTTATTTGTTAAGGGATTGTATTTGTGTGTGATAGTCGGCAATGATTGCTTCGGCTGCTGGTGCGTTGCTTTCGTTAAGGCTGATCACTTCCAATTTAGCAGAAAACCCTGATATAAGAACTCTAGAGTAATTCAGATCCCTCCGTGCCCACAGTACTCTCCAAAGTGCAGGCACAGCAGGGGAAAAAATATTTAATTTTTTTCTTCATATATGAAAGGGGTCATAAAAAAGCATTAACAATCTCAGTGCTGAGCATTTCCTGGGGAATTAATAACCAGCTGGGGTTAATGGTCCTTGATTTCACTTTGGGCCATCAACTCTTCCAGCCGGTCATTAATTCCCAGGAAATGTCCCGTGCCTTGATGGTTATTGCTTAAAAACATTAAAATCAAGTTAAGGGCCCGACTTAATATTTAGCTGCTATAATATAAAACACAAGGAGGTTTTCCCAGTGGACGCATTTGCTGTCATGTGTTTTTATTTAACTTATTCTCTGCTGCGTTTTTGAGTCGAGGAATGGCGTACACAAATGCTTTTTTCCCCCCGACATGATTTCTGTAATGTTCCTTTTTTTTTCCTTTTAAAAAAATTGATTATGTTCATGTGAGGGCAGCTGCCTAGCTTTACAAAGGGTGTGATACTTCAGTGGCAGGGCTCCATTTCAGGGCAAGCTTCCATAAACAAAAAATTAAGGAAACATAGGCTAAGCAACTAATGTGTGTTATGTATTTGCTGCTATTTTTCTTGGTGATGTTTTTTTGTGGTAGAAAAGAGGTCCATACTTATGATTTCACTGATGTAGGGAATTCCTAGTGAACAAACACCTTCCCCTAATGCAAAGCCAAAACTGATCTAAAATTTACAGTCTCAGGGAATTGGTTAGGGGAGCAGATAGGTTCAGTATCTTACCTGGGGCTCACAGCTAGTATGTGCAAGATGTAGAATCTGAACTCAGATCTTCCTCACTCTGAGGTTATGCTTCTATTAATTTTGCTACATTGCCCCCCTGTGTATTTGTAATCTTGATCCCCAAGCCCACTGTTGCTTTCTTCTTGTTGGTGGAGATCAGTGTCTTGAGCTTGTTTGTCTAAGAGGTGGGACAGAGTTGGTGAGAGTGGAAGAGATGAGAGCTTTTCAGTTTTCTTTGAGATATTTTGAGATTCTATTAAGTGCCTTAGAGTCACTTGTGACTTTCAGCTTCAAGAGAGAAGATGGATGATGGAAAACCCATATCAAGTCATTGAAAGAAAGGATTCTGGGAGGAAGCCAATGTCAGAAGAGACTGCAGTCTCCATCATGTCTCTATACCCAATGGAAAAACTCCTTCACTCTGCTATCTGGTAAATATTCTCCCGTGTACACTTTCTTTGATTTCCATTTTTTGCTATTCAACTTGGATAAATTAGTTTCTTTGTTTTTTTTTGCCATATGTGTGTTCATCGTGGAACTGGGATTTGGTGGGAATGGAGTCAAACCTAGGACGTAAAGCGTGGGTTCAGCTTCCCTTATAATGAAACAGCCATCAGAAGTTAGCTTGAGCCTGAAAATCACATCCCCTAGATTAATAACATTTAAGGTAGCAGATAGATATAATTCCAGCTCAGCACCCTCTCTCTAAGGAGAGCAGAGTAACCAAGTTTCTAGCCCCCAACCTCCCGCTTCTCCTCCTGGCAGGAATTAAGAACTCTTCTTGAGAAGGGTGGGGATAGAAGACACTAGAAATGTGTATCCTGCCTCCCTTTGAGGCATGTAATTACACCCCCATACTACATGTGGGGCACAGTCCTATACCGTATACTCTCAAATATCTCGTTTTATCCTCACAACCACACATGGGTCAATTTTCTCCATTTTACACATAAGTAAACTAAAGCAGACATTTACTTGTCTAAGGTGACAATAATAAATAGTAATAATAGCAATAATAAAATGTTAATAAATGTCTGAGGTCCTATTTGAACTCAGGCCCTCTAAGACCGCAACTCTAATGCTCTATTCATTGAGACACCTAGTTGCCTCATTTTAAAGATGAAGCAACTAGGGGCGGCTAGGTGTTGCAGTGAATACAGCCCTGGCACTGGAGTGAGGAGGACCTGAATTCAAATCTGACCTCAGACACTTGACACTTACTAGCAGTGTGACCTTGAGCAAGTCACTTAACCCCAATTACCCTGTCTTTCCCCCTCCAAAAAGGCAAAAAAAAAAAAATTATGAAGCAACTGAAATTCTAAGAAGTAAAGGAGCTTCCCCAAGCTCACACAGGTATTATGGGTAGCAGAATTCAATTGGCTATTCAAATCTAACCCTCTTCCCATTGCTCTAGGGGTGAGGAACCTGCAGCCTCAAGGCCACATGTGGGCCCAGAAGTGTGTGTGGCCCTTTGACTGAATCCAGACTTCACAGAACAAATCCCCTTAATAAAAGGATTTATTCTGTAAAACTTGGACTCAGTCAAAAGACTAACTTTGAGGACCTAGAAGTCCACAGGTGGCCTCGAGGCCACAGATTCCCCACTCCTGCCAATACCATACTATACTATACTATGCTATGCTATGCAGGGCCTATACTATCTCTTCTTTGGATTGGAGGAGGAAAATTTACTGCTATTCTAGGTGCTATCGAATTGCTGGCTAATCATTTGACATGGTGAGAATGCAAACATATAAGTGAACCAAAGAGGAAAATCAGTGTCATGGTAGGGAGGCAAGTTAAAAACAGTGTTCCAGCCCTTTCCTCTCCCACTGCAGAATGCAAAGAAAACTTCAGTGTGATTTGCTTCCCTTGCCCACTTTAAGAGGGACAAAAAAATCCAACACCATGAATTTCCAGTTTTAAAGATGCAGTGCCTTGAAATTAGAAGATGTAACACATTAAATGACCAACCCACAAGCAGTAGAAGCATTGAGAGGAGGGGAGGATCATCTTTTTGCGTTGTGTATAGACTTGCCAAGTGGGTGGGGGTCATGGAAGGTATGTGTCATAGCCCACCTCAAGAAAGAAAGATGGCCTATCTCCAGATTAGTCACTTGTTCCTGACCAAATTCACGAAGCATTTAGGGCCTTTCAAAAATCATTAAAATTTCTAGTTCAGACATCAAAGACCAGGAAGAATAAATTCCTGTCCAAGTCGGAACTTGTTCTACTATCTTTTTTTGTCACTAATCAAAGTCAAAATCTTAAAACCTGAAATCCTCAGAAATATATTCTAGTGAGTTTCAGTGTCTTTTTAAAATTGTTTTTTTATAATTACAAGTGACTTCGTTTGTGTTCTGCTAATCAACTTCTTTCAAAATATTTTGACATTACAATTAGTCTAATTTATCCTAATCCATTTAGGAAAGGTTAATAGTCCCATTCATATCACATACAGGTCTTCCTGTCTAGAAATGGGAAAGTTCCCTCATAAAATTGTAACTTATGAATATATTTATATATATACACACCATATATGCACATATAGGATAAATATATATAACATATACAATATATAAATATATATTTATACACACCCTCATGTAAAAAATACTTTTACATTGCAGCTGCAAGCCAGTATTTGAAGAACCTGTCCTTGTTTGAAATCTCTGTCTCTGCTCCACAGTCTGCTTGGCACGTTTGCTTCATAAAAGCCACCACATTGCTAGCTGTTGGATGCCAGGTTGGTCGCTCTGCTATTCCCTAGCAATAACATGCTACACCATATCATTTAAAATAAAGATTCATGTTAAAAAAAAAAAGCTCTTCATTTCCTACATATCAGAATGAAGAAGAAAAAGAAGTGGTAGAGATAAGGGAAGCATGTGTGTGTGTGTGCGTGTGTGTGCGTGTGTGTGTGTGTGTGTGTGTGGTGTGTGTGTACATACACATATCTCTCTTAGAGTAGATAAGCTGAACTCATGGCAAATATGATTGGAAAGGGCTTTATATGAAATATGTGACTAAGAAGTTTCTATTGAATTCAGTTCTGAGGGACAAAAGGTATATTCCAAAGCCAAACAGAAATGATTTTTGAAAGTAACACAGGGAAGTCAATGGCAGAGGGCTGGACTCCAGGGCTCAAATTCTGCTCTTCCCCATGTCCCAGGATGATAGTGGTGGTACCTACCTACCTCAGGGTGGGGTTTGTGAAGTTCAAATGAGATCATCTAGAGTGCTTGGCAAACTTTAAAGTTTGGGTAAAGTCAAGAATAGTAGGAAGACTACGGTGAACTCCTCCCAGCCCAAACTTCTCCAGACAGATCTAGAGAATGAATGACTGCATCCTGACCAGGTAATCAAGGAAAACATTACTGTCATTTTTTCCAGCTGAGGTTGGCACCAGGAGATAGACAAAGAGGATGGTCAGTAGATGCCATGGATGGGGTCTGGTCAGGAGCATGATCATCACGAGGAGAGGTGGTGAACAGAGCAAGAAGGGGTCTTGGTTCTAGCAGAGAGGGGGCTAAACCTGAATAGAGTGCCAGTTTAGATCTATCAATATATAGACCTATCAGTAACAACTTGTTCTGGATCACAGTCACTTCACCCAGGTTGCCTCAGTTTCCTCACCTGTAAAATGAGCTGGAGAAGAAAATGCCAAACCACTCCAGTATCTCTGCCAAGAAACCTCTAAATGGGGTCATGAAGTGTCTGACATGACTAATCAACCAAAAAAAAATTATTGTTCAATTGTGTCCAACTCTTTGTGACCCCATTCGGGTTTTTCTTGGCCAAAGACACTGGAGTGTTTTGCCATTAAATGACTTGCCTGGGGTCACACTGCTACTAAGTGTCTGAGGTCGAATTTGAACTCAGGTCCTCCTGACTTGTAATGGGAATGGGAATTTGAAGATCTTCCCTGCCCCTTAACAGACCTAAGGGGGAGTTTGAAGACCTCCCCCGCTTTGAAAGTAAACTCTGCCCCCAAGAGGCTGAATGTAATCACATGGAGCCTGTGATGGAGGGAATAAATTGTGGTATGTAAAGGTGATTGAACATCTACTGTAAGAAATAATGAAAGGGATGTTTTCAGAAAGGTCTGGGAAGATTTGTATGAACTGATACAGAGTGCATTGATTAGAACCAACAGACCAATTTATACAATGGCAACAATATCATAAAGAAAAACAGCTTTGCAAGACTTAGGAACTTCTATGACAGTTAACATTAATCCCGAGGAAACATGCTACCCACCTAGTGATAGAGAGGTGAAAGACCCACAAGAGAGAATGAGCCCCACTTATGTGCACTATGCAATGGATACATACTTAAGTAATGTATATATGTGTACATGTATGAACATTCACATATGACACAGACAATAAGGAAATCTGTTTTGCTTGATTATACACATTTGTAATAGGTGTTTTATTTTTCTTTCATTTTCAGCTAATGGGGAGGAAAGTGGGATAGAAAGAAGGTAGATTTTTGCTTATTAAAGAAATTATTAACCCCTCCCCCAAAACTTTATGTCCTATATGGAGGTCAGATATTATCTACCTTTTTAGATTATTTTAGGACTTAAAATCAAGAAGATCTGAGTTTAAATTCTACCTCTGACACTTACTTGCTAAGAAATCTAATCTCTCTTAGCTTCAGTTTCCTTATCTGTAAAACAGGGATAATATCTGTAGTCCCTACCTCACAGGAGTGTTATAAATGAGATAACATATGTAAAGTGCTTTGAAAATTTTTAAAGGAATATAGAAATGCCAGCTATTCATTAAAGTGAATCAATTATCTCCTTCTAGAGGACTAAAAATTAGAAAATTGGCGTTGAAGTCATTGGCCTTCTGTTTCTTTGTCTGGGTATGTCATACCATCAGAATGCTTTGAATACTCCAGAGAGAATACACAAGGACCAAAGAGACAGCTGGAATATTCTTTCACATTAAATAAAGAAACAGGACATTTATGGATAGTTCAAGAATGGGGTGTCATTGGAGATATTTATTTGTTAGGGGTCCCCAATGTGGAAGAAAAAATATCAGTACTCTGTGTTTTAGTCAAAGTCTGTCAGATGCAATGGATCCATATACAAGCATTTCTTCTTGGAGAGAGGTCCAAATGGGCAGTTTCCCTGTTATTCAGAATTCTCTTTAACCCAAGCAAAGTCTGCTTTTGAAAGAAAAACCAAAATTCTACAGTAAAATAAAATAAAGTACATAGTTTAGGCTTAAGGTTTTAAAATTTGCTTCAACAGAATAATAATAATAATGTCACCAGCAACACCTTTCCATCTTTTTTTT
>JAQQSU010008129.1:0-13035 GCA_028627135.1 Pseudochirops cupreus | reverse complement strand
GGAGATCCATCCTGCCCTACTGGAAAGTCAGAGGGGTGAGGGGGAGGACATAGGAGAGAGCAGATTGGGGGCGGGGTTATACAGTGGGATGGCTGTTTTGAGGTGTTGGGTAGGGGAAAGACAGGGAGAAAATTTGTAACTCAAAATCTCATGGAAATGAATGATGTAAACAAGAAAATAAATAAATTAATTTATAAAAAAAAAGAGATTTACCAAGAGAATTTTAAATTCCTACTATAAGAATGACCTAGAACAGAAAAATGGGAAAGAGCTATAGACCCTCTAAGCCAGTGGTTCTCAACGTTCCTAATGCCACAACCCTTTAATACTTGTATGTGGGCATATCTGGGTGTATCTGCATGTGGGCAGACCCACCTGGAGATGGATAGAGGAGCCGTGTCTCAGTTCCTAATACCATTGGAAATATGTGTTTTCCGATGGTCTTAGGTGACCCCTGTGAAAGGGTCGTTTGACCCCCGAAGGGGTCGTGACCCACAGGTTGAGAACCACTGCTCTAAGCATACATGGCACTCAGATAAGATGGACATTTCTCTAAAACTCTCTTTTTTTTTTAAAATAATTTGTCAGGTTCATCATTGAATGTCATGTCCCTTCCACATAAAGTCACTTTTCTCTAGGTTTTCAGTTGTAGTAATAACTCTAGCATTGTGATGTTTCTTTGCATGAGTGTCTATTAGGTGGTAGACAGTCATATGATTTCTGGGTTTAGGTCTTCTGTCCACAACACTCCAGTGACTGCCCAAAACAAACCAGTTTCTGCAAAAATGCCCACTTAAGGTCAGGGTGATATAGCAATGTGGTGGCATCTTAAATAGTTTTGTCAAAGACCCCTTTCTTGCTCTGTTTTCATTGGTATCTGGAACCTTTTCTTTTAAATACTGGTCAGAGGCTATTTTATTAATATGATTCCCTTTATGGCAGTACCAAGAAAATGGTGCAAAGATTGTGTGCCAGGAGATGCCACTCAGGCACATAGTTAAAATCTATTTTCAGGTTGGGGTTGATAAGTTTATCTCTCCAAATTATAACATAAGCTAGAGTTCTCTAACTGGGCTGACCTCTTTCTTTATCTTAGAGACACGTTCCTGCTCATATCATGAAAATGTCAGAATGTTCTGAGGGTAGGTCACAAAAAATTGGTCCAGGACGTCAGTGATATAGCATCATTAAGTGCTGAAATGTGGCCAGAGCATTAGGCCAGTTTGATAAGACCAACCTGAAATCTACAGATCCAAATCTAGCACAGAAGGCCATCTTTCATTCTTTCCAGGTCTTAAGTTATAAGCCTGCTATAAACTCATTTTGGCATGGTTACACATGTTTTTGTTTCTTAGAGCATATCAGATAAGGGGGAATAGATCACAATGATGGACTGGATAGTTCTTTTCTTGAGGTCTCTTAAAGTCAGTACAGTAATGTACCTCATTCTTCCTTCTTGAGTTCAAAGAACATAATTGATCCCCTCTGGAGACTATAAGGGAAGGAAAAACCCCGTTCTCACAATTCTTGAACACAGTCTTACTACAAGGCTCACCTTTTATTGACTAATTTAATAATTCAATTACTGATGAGGTGGTATTTTCCCAGGAAGAAACTTGATGAGGTGATCATAATTCTGGTAGTGTAGTGACTAAATCTAGTCCCTTCTCACTAAATAAACCCCAGTATTCTGGAGGTTTCTTAGCTTCTTGGCCCTCCATCGTAGGTATCACAGGACTATGGGTAGCTCCTGGGTTATTTCCAAGTGATGCTGAGATAGTTCCTCTTTGGGAGGAAGGTGTACTTCATTATCTCAGCCTACATGGGTTGTCATTGTCTTTGAAGCCATAGTCACCCAAAGAATTCTCCAACTACCACTTTCATATTATATTTGTCCTCTCCTTCCTCCTGCCCACAGAAAGAGGGATGATTTCATATTATGCTAGACCCCAAGTCTTCCTCTGTTATGATCGATCTTCCATCATCATATTTTTATCCATGACTTTGAAACTCCTGAGTAAGAAGGCAGGAAATGTGAGTTCCTGATGTCTTAGAGACTATTGGAACTGTTCTCTGTTTAATTTGCCTTGCCCAAGGATTTCAAGGGTTCTTTGTCAAGAAGGTGATAATGTCATTATGAAATCATGTGTTTAGCCATTGGATACACTTCCTAGAGGTGAGAGGATGAGTTCAGTCTTACACTTAGAAACATGATCAATCTGCTCTGGCTATCATCTTTATTCAGACCTGATTTGGTGTCCAGACCCCAAAACAACATGTCATCCATGTACACCAACTTATAGGTAAACTGGGAGATCCAGGCATACTACAAAGGCTTCTTGGCTGTCTCTTTGATGGGGTCAACAGAAGAGCCACACAGAATAAACATAAAGGAGAACAAGGATGGGGCAGGATGACATGCCACCAAAGCCAAACCATGTCAGACTCCATGGAGCCTAACCTGGCTTCTCAGAGTGGCTATGGGATACACAAGGGAGTGTGAAATCAATACAAGGTGTGCAATATATTTATGTAGCTAATGGACTCATTTTTCAGCTCTATACAAAGAAATTCTCCGGGCATTACAGGTCCTACTGGCCTGTCATACACTGCACAATGAATCTCTCAAAGTGCTACTAGTTTTGGCAGACATATGTTAGCCGTGATGTGACTGATAACCTTGCCTAAACACTTTCTCTTTTATGACTTATGTATGGGTGAAGATATGATATCTCATCTCTTATGCATGGTCTCTGCTATGTTTGTCCTTCCCTAAATCCACTGCCAATACCCTTCATTTTCAAAATTTTATTTGTTAAAAATTATAGAGTTCAGGTTGGAAGGATTCTTAGAGAATCTAGTCCAAACATACATTTGAGAAATTAGGAAAATAAGGCCCAGAGAAGATGAAGATCATATAGATGGTTTGTGGCAGAACCAACAATCAAACTTTATCATTTTCACTCCTAATCCAGTGCTAAAGTCGGTTGTTGCCTGAAATTTGCTAACTATATGACTTTGAACAAGTCCCTTAACCTCTGTGTGGGTCAGTTTCCTTATCTGTGAAATGAATGATAATTCCTGAGATGGAGGGGATGTTTTCTTCACTTAAATTCCTCTCCCTAGACCAGCCTTGTGATTTCACCAGTACATGGGATTCCCAGTGAGGAAATTCCTTCAACCAATGCTGACTGACACCTGCTTCAACCTATGGTCCTAGAGAGTTGCCTGGGGACATTGAGTTAAGGTGACTCACTTAAGGTCACACAATCCTTAGAAGTAGAAGTTGAAGCCAGGCATTCTAGAGCTTGAGGCTGGCTCTCTAGCCACTATGCTAGTGGGTGCCAAACTGAAATAGAATTGAGGGCCACTAAACCATGCCTAAGGATGTCGTAGGCAGAATATTGACTTAGAAAACCAGCCACTGACATTATCTATGTTGTTTTGCATTTTTACTTATTTTACTAAATATTGTCCAATTGGATTTTAATATGGTTTCAGCTGGACCAGAGAGTTTTGTGATACTTCTGCATTACCCCACACTGCCACTTGTTGTTATATTAATACTTCATACAATATTACTGTACAAGCAGATACAGCACATAGGCTTTCGTTAGGAAATTGTAAAGATATCCTAGTCACTTTCTGCTCAAAGATCTATGTGATTCATAGAGCCACACAACTGGACAATGAGAAAAAGGACCAGGGAGTCCCAGAGATGGGGGTTGAAAGAAATTGTGGTAAATATATCGGAGGTTTTTATTTTGAAACTAGATGGAAAAGTTTTAATGAGAGAGAGAGAGAGGTGGGAGAGAGAGAGAGAGAGGAGAAAAAGGAGAAGAAGGAGGAGGAGCAGGAGAAGGAGGAAGAGGAGGAATTGTTGTGGTCAAGTGACTGTTACCAAGGCAGTACTTTGCATAGTGCCTGGCACATGATAGGTACTCAATGCTTATTACTTGACTGACTGATGGTTTCAAGATCAAATAAGAAAATAATTACAAAGCACTTAGCACAAGGCTTGGCACATAGAAAGTGATATGTAAATATTAGTTATTTTATTATTATTATTATTATTACTGACTGTTTCAAGATCAGATGAGAAAATTATAAAGTACTTAGCATGCAGAAAGCTCTATATGTTTTAGTTATTAATATTGGCTGATTGTTTCCACATCAAATGAGATAATAATTGTAAAGAATTTAGCACAGTGCTTAGCCCTTAGCTGTTATCATTATTATCAAGAGGCAGTATTTTTGTGGAATGGGGGATGGAGTCAAGATGGCAATGAAGAAGCAGGAAAACTCCATGGGCTCCCCCCCATAACCAGCTCAAATATCTATAAAATATGACTAAAGAAATTTCAGAGCTACAGAACCCACAAAGTGACAGAGAGAAACAAACCTCCCGCTGAAGGCAGCCTGGCAGGCAGAGAGGAAGGGTTCAACTCTGCACTGGGAGCAGAGCCCAGCCCCATATGAGCCTGTGGTCTTAGCCCCAGGCCCCAACCAGCAGCTGCAGAGGACTTCCAGAGAGTAGATCACAGGCAGCAGTGGTGGTTTCCAGAATTATCAACCCATAAATGCCAAAGACAAGGTAACAGGTCAGTGGAATTCAACTGCATCTGGTGGGGCGCAGAGTGTGGTCTGGCCTCTGCCCCCAGAACAAGAAGTGGCAGAAGTGGCGGCCCTGCAGCCACCTCCAGGAAGCTGCTTCAGAGCTCCCGGCCTGCAGATTGTAGAGCAGCCAAGCTACCACTCAGAGGCTAAGCACTCTTGCCTTAACCTGCCTGGATCTGGATCAGAGTCTTGGGTGGTGGTCCTGAGGTGTGTGACCAGTGAGCCAAAGCTGGTGGGGGCTGTAGAGAAACCACCCTCCTGATAGCTCCAGCAGCTGTGAAAACCCCAGCAATTTGGGACAAAGCTCTCCCCTCGGGAAGCAGAGTTCTGCTCTGGCAAAGTGCTCAAAAGTCAAGTAACTGAATGGCAACATGAGCAAGAAAAGGAAGTGAAGCAAGCATAGCCGTCCAACTTTAGATTCCTTTTTTGGGGACAAAAAGGTTCAAAGCATGGAACAGGAGGAAGACAACACAGTCAGAACTTCCACACCAAAAGCTTCCAAGAAAAATGTAAACTGGTTACAAGCCATTAAGAAGGAATTTGAAAACAAATAAGAGAAGTGGAGGAAAAATTGGGAAGAGAAATGAGAATGATGCAAGAAAATCATGAAAAGAGAGTCAACAACTTGACTGAAGAAAATAACACCTTAAAAAACAGACTAACTCAAATGGCAAAAGAGGCCCAAAAAACCATTGAGGAGAAGAATGCCTTAAAAAGCTGAATTTGCCAAATGGAAAAAAGAATCTCAAAAGGTCACTGAAGAGAATAATTCCTCCAGAATTAGATTGGAGCAAATGGAAGCTAATGACATGACTTTATGAGAAATCCAGATACTATTAAACAGATCAAAACAAATAGAAAAATAGAAGGCAATGTGAAATATCTCATTGGAAAAACCACTGACTTGGAAAATAGATCCAGGAGAGATGATTTAGAAATTATTAGACTACCTGGTAGTTGTGATAAAAAAAAACAACAAAAAACCAAAAAGAAGAACCTAGAAATCATCCTTCAAGAAATTCTCAAGAAAAATTGCCCTGATATTTTAGAACCAGAGGGCAAACAAAATAAACATTGAAAGAATTCACCAATCACCTCTTGAAAAAGATCCCCAAAAGAAAACTCCTAGGAATATCATAGCCAGGTGCCACAGTTCCCAGATCATGGAGAAAATATTATAAGCAGCCAAGAAGAAACAATTTGACTATTGTGGAAGCACGATCAGGATAACACAGGATATAGGTGTATATGCATATGAATACAAATGTGAGTGTGTATATATGTGTACATAGACAGAGGGCACAGGATCAATTGAATAGGAAGGGATGATATTTAAAAGGTGAAATTGAGAGGTAAGAGAAGAATATAATGAGAGGGAATGGGGAGAGACTGAATGGGGTAAATTATCTCATATAGAAGAGGCAAGGGATAACTGTTACAATGGAGGGGAAGAACAGGAAGGCAAAAGGGAATGAGTCAACCTTACACACGTTGAATTTGGCTTAGGGAGGGAATGACATACCCTCTAAATTGGGTATCTTGTCCTACAGGAAAGTAGGGGGGAAGGGGACAAGAGGGGGGAGATAAAAGGGAGGGCAGATTGTGGGGGAGGGTAGCTAGAAGCACACACTTGAAAAGTGACAGGGTCAAAGTAGAAAATAGAAGAAGTGGGGGGGGATCGGATGGAGGGAAATATAGTCAGTCTTTCACAATATATCTACTATGGAAATGTTTTGCGTACCTACACATGTACAACCTATTTTTTATCTTTTTGCTTATCTTTCCAGTAAGGGTGGGTGAAGAGGAATAGGGGAAAGAGTCTGGAATTCAAAATTTTAAAATCAAATGTTTTTTTAAAAAAAATTATTATTAATATTTACATGCAACTGGGAAATAAGATATACACGTACTGGGGTATGGAGATCCATCTTGCTCTACTGGAGAGTCAGAGGGAGAATGGGGGAGAATATAGGAGAGAACAGATTGGGGGAGGGTGTATTCAGTGGGATCACTGTTCTAGGGTACTGAGTAGGGGGAAAACAAGGAGAAAATCTGTAACTCAAAATTTTGTGGAAATGAATGATGCAAACTAAAAATAAACATAAAAGTTTATTTTTAAAAAAAGAGGCAGTATTTGATCCCAGGTTTTCCTGATTCAATGGTTTTCTCTCTGTCCACCAATACCATCTACCTTTCATATAAGATTTTCCTATACCAAAGAAATCACATCAAATAGTTCTAAGTATCACAGGATCTAAAGACTATAGATCTAGAGCTGAAAAGTGACCTCAGAAGCCATTTAAACCAGCCTCCTAATTTTACAGATCAAGAAACTCAGGCCCAAAGAAGTTAGATGACTTGCCAAAGGTCACATAGGTAGTGATTTTTACAGGGAGCATTTGAATCTAGATTCTCTGAGTAGAGAGTTTATATTCTTTCAATTATGTGGGAAAAGGGAAACAGTAAAAATAAAACTATCTATTAATGTATTCCCTTCATGATCGATGGCTGAAGCTCAGCCTTTTGAGTGCAAGGGTAGAAGTCTATTTCTAATACTTCTGTTATAAAATATCAACCTTCTTCTTTTGGGGCAGGCACCTAAGACCCATGTGTCTCATTTTAATAATTATAATAAAAAACCTACAACAGATTTGCATTGTAGCTACTTAAAGCACTTTGCTACAGAATTTTGATTGTGACCTGAATGAAATACAGCACCTCTCCAAAGCTTATTGAAGATATCGGAAATCAAAAAGGTGAAGTTTGTGATATAGGAACTATCCATGGTCCGTGATTCTTCCACTTCTATTCCCATATTGTTAAACCATTAACAAGCAAAGAACATGAACTATATTATCTTATCCCTCACAATTAACAAAGAAACAAACAGAAATCTAAAACTTTCACTTAGTTATGACTTAATTTTATGCCGTCTGCTTTTTTAGAAGATGACAACTCACTGCCTACGTAGTTTTTTAATGTGTTTTTTTGCAAAACTCAAAAGATATTGTCCAGTATGTCATTCAGTATTCTTTATAAACAAACCCTTGTAATAAATTTCAGCTCATGCCTGATTCTGCTGAATTTTGTCTCAGCAGATGGATTTGTAAGCTTTCTTTTGTCAGGAAATAAAAAAAAAAACTATGTAAGAAATAATAGTCTCTTTTGGATTTAGCTGCCAGGAAACCTAAAGCTCAATTTATTGCTCAAGTGTTCAGATCTTCTCAACTCACATGCCTAAAGATATACATTCCAACTCTTCCCTTCAGATAATCTCTGTTCAATTTTTACCCTTTTTTTTATTTTGAATTTGTGAGTCCTCTCCAATTTCTGAAATAAGATGGGGTATATATATCATATACATATATAATAATAACTAGAATTTATATGGAGGCAGCTGGTGGTAGAGTGGATAGAATGCTGAACATGGTGTCAGAAAGATCTGTATTCAAATCTGGCCCAAGAAATTTTCTGGCTGTGTGACCTTGGATGAGTCATTTAACCTGTTTGCCTTTGTTTCCTCAACTGTAAAATGGATATAATTATAGCACCTACCTTTCAGGGTTGCTATGAGGATCAAATTAGATATTTCTAAAAAGCACTTACCACAGTTCATGGCCCCTAGTAGGTGACATAGAAATGTTCATTCACTTCCTGTTATAGATCAGTTTGAGGTTTGCAAAGAGCTGTACATGTGTTATCTCATTTAAGTTTCATAATAGCCTTATAACATAGGGGCTATTATTATCCCCACTTAGCACATTAGCAAACTAAGGGTAAGGGAGGTAGGTTAAGTGACTTGCCCAGGGTCACACAACTAATAAATGTGTGAAGTAGAATTTGAAAAAAAAGAAAAAGCTTCCCTGACTCCAAGTATCCCCTATCTCCTCTAGCTGCCACATTTCTACACCTAAATTTACATCTCTATATATAATTCAATAAATTCAGGAGCTCATCAGTGTTGGCAGTAACTCTAGTTGTGCAGATCACAACCCATCTATAACTTTCTGTCCTGTTATCTCTTATACATGTCCACAGATGGGGTCCCTAAAGGGTCTACACAGAGTGCTAGAAACACTTTGTTGTTGTTCAGTCATCTTTCGATTGTGTCTGACTCCCCATGACCCCATTTTGGGTTTTCTGGGCAAAGATACTAGAGTGGTTTGCCATTTCCTTCTTCAGCTCATTTTACAGATGAGAAAACTGAGGTAAACAGGGATTATTTGCCCAGAGTCACACAGCTGATAAGTGTGTCTGAGACCAGATTTGAACTCAGAAAGATGAATCTTCCTGACTTCAGGCCAGCACTCTATCCACTGCTCCTTCTAGCTGCCCCTGGAAACTGGAAATATTAGTACATCCCTATTCTGTCGTTTCCATTGCTGCACTTAAGCTACTGGTCTCTTGTTCTTTGCTCTCCCTGTGTGCCTGGCTTACCTTCCTTTTTAATCATCCATTTCCTGGGTGAAACCTTTGATACTCCATGTATACAAGTCAACATTAACAATATGTTGCTGCCTATTTCTATTCACCATATATTTACCTATTTCTGTCTGGGCCCAAGGTTCTTATAATTGGTGTTTTGGTTTTTTTTTGGTGTCATAGATCCCTTCAGCAGTCTGGTGGAGCATATGGACCCCTTCCCAAAATAATGTTTTTAAATGCATAAAATAAAATATATAAAATTACAAGGGAAACCAACTATATTGAAATAAAGCTGTATTTCTTTCTAAGTTCAGACACCCTGAAATCTATCTTTGGGACCCCTTAGTGCTCTGTAGATCTAACATTAAGAGACCCTTCTCTGGGTCACTGGTAACTTTTCTTTTCCTTTGGAAACTGTGGTGGTCCAGGATTCAGAGACATACAATATCATTGGAAGACTATTGAAGAAAAAATTGAGTTTTTGTTGTAGAGAACAGCATTAGGGAGCATGAAGTAAACTCCTAACAGTTTCCCAAGCTGAGTATGGCCCCTTCTTTTTCCGTCTGGGCATGTTTGAGCTATGCTCAGTGACTTCTGCATTGTCTGCCCAAGATACATGTACTGACGGACCACTTAAATGGGTGACTTAACTAAGTACATATCATATAGAGCAGCAGTTCTCAACCTGTGGGTTATGTTCAATTTAAACACATCCTGCATATCTGATATATACATTACGATTCATAATAGTAGCAAAATTACAGTTATGAAGTAGCAATGAAAATAATTTCATGGTTGGGGGTCATCACAACAGGAGGAACTGTATTAAAGGGTCACGGCATTAGGAAGGTTGAGAACCACTGATTATAGAGTCTGCTTCCTAGGAATTCTTCATTTACTTATCTTTTACTGCATGGATTGTTCCTTGACTCTCAAAAGTTTACTGATATTCCTTCTTTCCTCTATTATCTGATATTTTATAGTTTTGCATAGCTTTGAAATGCTTTGTATTACTAGACCATAAGAGTTTATTTTATTTTATTGTTATTTTTCATTCCAAGGAACCAACAATGCCAGACAATTTTTGCTTTTAAGAAAAACAAGGAATCATTATTAGGAGGGGGCAGTGACAAACATTTAAAAGCATCCACTGTGTGTTAAAGCACTGTATTAACTGCTTTACACATATCTCATTTGATCCCTCACAACTCTGTGAGACAGGTGGCCCCATATTACAGTCCATGAAACTGAGGGAGACGGTGGTTAAGTGATTTGTCCACAGTCACACAAGTGTCCAAGTCTAGATTGGCGCTCAGATCTTCCAGGCTGTATCCACTGTGCCTCCTTAGCCGTAGAGAAGATATGCTGGATGACAGAAATAGGATCCTGTATTTTTCACAGTGCTCAGTTGGAGTCAGAGGGCTTGGGTTCTAATCTCAGCTATGCCGTTTACTACTTGTGTGACTTTGAGCAAGTCAGGACCAGAAGGATATCTTTATAGAGGTTTTATTATCTCCCCTTGAATAGTTTCCCATGGATGGCAGACGGTGTCATGATAGAAGCTCAGACGTGTCACTTCCACAGAGTTCTTAGAATACAATAAAGTCTGGTTCAATGAATAATGCCAGTGAAATATTTCAAAGAGCTGTACTGAATTGCATTGCAAAGTTCAGCATACATTGTCTAATCCTTTAAAGATGCCTTAAATGAGATCAAATTAGATAATATTTGTAAAGTACTTAGCAGAGTTGCTGCAACATAGGTACTATAAAGATTCCTGTTCTCTTCCCTTAACCTTGCATAAATCTCACAGATTCAATAGCGTTATTGTCTTCAGAATTTATTATACGCCTACCAAGACATATTTAGAGAGAGCTATTTGGTAACGGAAAGAAAAACGTACTGTTACGGTTACAAATGACAGGCCAGAAGGCCATTTGTTCAGGAGGTTGCAGGAGAGTGTTTAATAGAAACTTAAGAATATTAACCTTTCCTATGTAGAGGTCATTGTCGTTTGTCTCTACATTGAAAATGAATGAGACGATTTTCTTTCTGGCTGAAAATTCCTGTATGAGACAACGCAAGCATCTTAATGAAACAAATACAGCGGATGTAAAAATTCCAATCCATTTACCCACAATATTCTCACTAAAATGGAATTTAAATTGTTAAATTTCTCGAGGAATACTGCTGCTTCACCTTGAGACTTCCCTTGATATTGATGTCATTCATTACAGCAACTGAAAGAACATCACTGTATCAAAGTGCAGATTGTGTATATAATAGTTTTACTCAATGAGCGAATTTTAAAGCTTTGAGAAGAAAAATTTCTGTAATAAATTTCTGCAACAGAGAAGGAATTCTATGGGACCATTGGGTAACAGTTAACCCATAAATTTGAGAGGAATTTTGGATTAAAAGAAAACCCAATGTCTCCAAAGTGCTGTGTGCTTTTTGGTATTGTACTTAGGATCATATTTCATCAAATAAAATATGTAGGGGTGGGGACTTTAGATATCATTTTTTTAATTTATAGAGATGAAAGCCAAGGACTGAAAAGACCAACTGATTTTACAAAGGTCCAACATCATCTGATTCTAAAATTAATGGTCCTTCCGTGGGCACCAGGACCTACCTACAAGGAAATCTTAACTCATTTTTTTTTTTTACTTTACAGTTGGAGAACCTGTGGTATTCCTAAGAGCATACAATAAATTAATGGTGGAAATGTCATCACTCATTGACTGCCCATGTGAGAACCTATATTCAGAGGCCTCTGATGGGTCACTGCCCCTCCTCCATTGTCCTAGATAATAAACAAAAAGAACAATGAAACTTCCCTTTTTGTATTTAGTCTTTTGATGCTTACTTTGACTATAATTATCATATTCCATTTATAGCAACTAAACTATGACATGTGGATTTTTTAAAGCTGAATCTATTATTTCATAAGTGCTGTGGTGGATAGAGTGCCAGGACTGGAGTTAGGACGACTCATCTGGCTTCATATACTTACTAGCTGTGCGACCCTGAGCAAGTTACTTAACACTCTTTACCTCAGTTTTCTCATTTGTAAAGTGAGTTGGAGAAGGAAATGTTTAACCATTCCAATATCTTTGCAAAGAAAACCCCAATGGAGTCACAAAGATTTGGACATGACTGAAACAACTACATTAACAACAGTTGTTTTGTAGGTATATAGAATTCCCTCTACCAGTACTAATTGGCACTTGCTCTGTAATTTATAATCTTAGTTGCCTAGGGCACTAAGAAATGACTCACCTAGGGTTATATAGTATGAGTCAAGAAGCAAGACTTCAGCCCAGGTCTTCCTGATTCTGAGGGCAGCTAGGTGACTCAGTGAATATAGTTCTGGACTTGAAATCAGACCTGAGTTCAAATGTGACCTCAGACACTTAGCTATGTGACCCTGGGCAAGTCACTTAACCCTGTTTGCTTCAGTTTCCTCATCTGTCAGATGAGCTGGAGAAGGAAACGGCAAACCACTCCAGTATCTCTGCCAAGAAAACCCCAAATGAGATGAAGAACAGTCAGGCATGGATGAACAACAGCAAACTTACAGATTCTGAGGTCAGCTTAGTATCCATTATATCATTGCCACTTGCTGTTGTGCTAGCAGGTTCATACTTTATATGAAATCATAGTGGTAGTAAATATGGCATGGAACTACAACCAATTTTTTAAAAGTCTTAATGTTTTCCTAGTCACCTAGGTCAGAGAGTTAGGTTATACTTAGCATATTACAGAATCATGCAGATGCTTGGTAAGAATCCAGAAACCTCAAACTAAGAGATTGATGAAAATTGTGGTAGATAATAATGGAGGCTTCGAAGATGGCGGCGTAGCAGCGGCAACATATCGCAGCTCTCACATAGCCACCCCAAAATACCCATAAAATAGGACTCTAAACCAATCCTAGAACTCCAAAACGCACACAAAGATACTTCCCACTAAAGTCAGCTCAGCTACGGG
>JAQQSU010008128.1:0-13035 GCA_028627135.1 Pseudochirops cupreus | reverse complement strand
TAATATGACTGTTATAAATACCCAAATTAAATTTAAGAGACATATGAAGAAAGGAATTATCTTCATCCACTGATAAATAGAAGTATGTACAGAATAATTTTATATCTATATCTATTTATATCTGATGGTGACCATTTCTAGGGTGGGGCAGGGAAGGAAAAAAAATGATAACTTTATTATATATTTAAAAGGAATAACAAGTTGTTCATAACAGATACGCAGTTTCATGTACAATAATCTTTTAAAATTATACTACGTTAAGGAATTGTTTTACTCTATAAATTAAAATGCAATAAATTTAAAAAATTTAAATATACATTTAATAGAGAACTATTTATCATACATCTTAAAAACAGTTTGATGCTGGCTCAGCAACTGCTTTGTTCTATCCTAAGTACGACATGCTACTGCCTTAACGAGGCTTTTTCACCTATAAAATGGGTATTCAAGTATCTTCTCTGGCCTCAGTAGAAGGATATGAATGGATACTTCTAGGGTGAAAGGAGAAGGAGAACAGATCTTGTATTCCGCTTTAAGGAGAAATCATTTGAAGATTCTGGGACTATATTCAAAACACAACTTAAAAGTTCCAATGGTCTTGTTCCAAGGCATGCTGCAAATTGCTGGCTTTACTCTGAGATGCTGAATAGATGTACCCTTATCCAATTGAATTACACTCCAATCACCATCAGCCAGAAGAGGTTAGTGACTATGGCCTGTGTATCCACTCCCGACTGCTGGGCAGAAAAGAAAGATCAAAGTCCCAGGAAATTATTTGATCTCTCATCAGCAAATAGAGGCCGTAGGAGGACAGAACACTAATTAATTACCACTGGATGGAAAGCCTTCCTCTTGAAGCAGCTGGGAACAAGTTGCTTTTGACTAATAGCTCTGCCCTTCTGATATGAAGATGATACTTCTGAGGGACATCTCCCTGACATGAAGGTAAACTTGGTGATCACAGATATGGGGCGATTTCAGGAGTTCTGGGAAGGCTCTGGTCTCCTTTCTTTTTCTCCTGCACCTCTCCCTACCCTGCCCCTCCATCATTTAGCAGCTAAATCTTAGCTAGTGCCTGAAATTCTATCTTTAAGGCTTTATACTGTAAGGCTTTTAACAATCAATGATAATCAACAAGCATTTATTAAGCCTGCTATGGGCCTGGCTTTGTTCTAGGTGCTGCTGATCCAAAGACAAAAATGAAACATACCCTGCCCTCAAGGATCTGACATTCTTTTCTTGGGGAGGGGGTCAGGAAAATGTTCAAATGTAGGTAAATAGAAGATATATAGGAAGTAACAGCAAAGTAATTTGGGGGAGGCCACGAACGTTTAAGGGGAAGAGGAAAGGCCTCGTTTAGAAGGCGGCACTTGAGCTGGACTTTGGAGGGAGTTAGAGTTAGAGATAGGAGAACATTCTAAGTGTGGGGGCACTTTGGTTACAGGCAAGATTGAATGTCCTCCTCCTCCTCATTGTCCTCATCATAAAAGCTAGCATTTATATGGTCCTTATCTAATTTTATTACCACAACAGCCCTGGGAGGTAGATGCTTTTATCATCCCCATCTTACAGATGTGAAATCAAGGCAGGTTCAAGTGACTTGCCCAGGGTCACAAAGCAGTAAGACTATGAGGTCAAATTTGAATTCAAGTCTTCTTCATTCCAGGTCCAGGACTCTAAACACTGAGCCACCAAGCTGCCTATATGAGGAGTAGCTGGAGCATAGAACCTGTGGAGAGGAGCACTGTATAATAATCCAGGAAAGGTAGATTGGAACTAGCTTGTGGAGGGCTCTAAATGCCTAGAGTCAAAGGAAGTCTCTGAAGATTTTTCAGCAATACAGTTATATGGCTAGACCAGTGCTTGAGGAATTCAATAACTTTTTTAGAGGCAGCTAAGTGGTACAAGTAGATAAAGGCTTGGGCAGGAGTCAGGAAGACATGTGTTCAAATTCAGCCTCAGACATTTACTAGTTAGGTGACCCTGGGCAAGTTATTTTCCTCCTGTTTGCCTTGTTTTCCTCAACTGTACGATAATATTTGTCCAAATCTTAACATATTGTGACATTTATTGTTGCCTTTCTTTCCCAGCTTTGCAGAGGATAGATTTGAAAGGGCAGAGACCTGAAGAAGGGAGATAAATTGGTGGACTATTGCAATAGTCTAGGCTGGAGGTGATGAAGGCCTGAACTAGGGTGAGTGTAATATGAAAGGAAAGGAGGAGAGATGCAGGTGGTGTGGTAGGGGTAGAATTGACAAGACTTGCCATTTGGGGGTGAGCAAATATGAAGAGGGAAGGATGTGAATCTGGGTGACTGGAAGCACAATGGTGCACTCCACAGAAATAAGGAAAAGGGGCATGTTTGGGGCATTTGCGAACTTGGTTAATTGCAAATATCTCTGCTAGAGCTAATGCTTTCTGCTCTTATGAGCCTTTCCCCCTTCCTTCCTTCCTTCTTTCCTTCCTTCCTTCCTTCTTTCCTTTTTTCCTTCCTTCCTTTCTTCCTTCCCTCCCTCCCTCCCTTCCTTTCTGAGAATACAGACTCCAAAGGATTCACTCAATCCATGACATCACACTTCCAGTCCTGAATTTAAAAAAAAAAAAAGCTATATGGAGATTGGTTTGATTCCAGGGCTAAAATCCTGTCAAATAGTATAGTTTGATTTGAAATTACTTAATGTGAAATAGTAATTGTATTTCTCTAATTACTCCTAATGGTTTGGGAGGGTGTTAGCAACACGTTCCCTGGGGGAGGAGGCACCCTCCTTCCACAATCTCTTTTTCATCCCTGGGGAATTGCCAGTCCGTATTTTGCTATGTTTAGGGAAGTAGGAATGTGGGAAAATGGGATCCCAATGTCATACCCAGAATGTCCTTGTAAGATTGAAGAGAGGAAAGACAGGGTTTATTCTTTCTTACTGATGAATTCTAGAGAGATTAGAGGGACTTAATTACTGTTTTTCTACCTAAAGCATAGAGGATGGAAGAAATCTCAAAGATTTCTATTCCCTCTGTTTCATTTTGCAGTTGAGCAAACTGGGGAATAGAGTGGTAAAATGACTTGACCAAGGGCACATAGCTAGTTAGTAGAAGAGCCAAGGTCTCCAGCATCCTCTCCCAGAAATCTTTCCAATAGAAAATGGTTATCCTTGACCTATTTTCTTAGAGACTATCCACAGCAGACACGGGGATTGAAAGCAAACCTTTCCCTCATTAGTTTTTCAACTATGGAACATGTTTAATAATCATTATGCTGCCTTAAATGCTTTTACCCTAAACAGATTGTAAGCTCATTGAGGGCAAGGACTGTTTCATTTTTGTCTTTGCATCCCTAGCACCCAACAGAGGGTTTGGCACATATTGTTGAGTTGCGTTTAACTCTTCATGAAACCGTGAACCACACTGTCCATAGGGTTTTCTTGGCAAAGATCCTGGAGTGGTTTGCCATTTCCTTCTCCAGTAGATTAAGGCTTAAACTTCTGTTTAGAAGTTAAATAATTTGCCCAGGGTCACATAGCTAGTATGTATCTGAGCCTGGATTTGAACCCAGGTTTGCCTGACTCCAGACTCAGCCCTCTGTCCACTGAGCTGTCTGGCTGCCTTGGCCTGACACATAGTAAACACTTCACATTTCTTGGTTAATTGATTGATAATCTTAAAGAGCTTTTGTTAAGTGTTCTCTCATTTGATACACACCACTACTGTGAGGTAATGGCAGGTGTTATTGTCCTGTTTTATGGATGAGAAAATTGAGTTTGTGACTTGCACAGTAAGTGATAGATTTAGGTATAACAACGTTACTCCCCTGATCAAGAAACTTCAGTGGCTTCCCATTGCCTCTAGGACAGCGGTTCTCAACCTGTGGGCTATGTTCAACATGTGACAATGAAAATACATCCTGCATATCAGATATTTACATTACGATTCATAACAGTAGCAAAATTACACTTATGAAGTAGCAGTGAAAATAATTTTATGGTTGGGGTCACCACAACATGAGGAACTGTTTTAAAGGGTCGCAGCATTTAAGGCCCTTTGTAATTTGGCTGTAGACTATCTTTATAGGGTGATCACACATGACTCCCCCTCACATTCTCTACCCTCCAGTGAAACTAGCTCACTCACTTTTCCTCCTTCATCTCCCCCCTCTCTGCACCTCTGTATAAGGTTATCTAGCCGTCATGCCTGACACTGTATATCCATACCTTAACCTCTTAGAATCAGTCCACCTTGAAGTACCACCTTCTACATAACACACTTCGATTTATCCTATTCCCCAGCACCCCACCCCTACCCCCATCCCCAGACTTTGTATTTTATTTTGTATCTATAAGAAGCACATGTTTTCCCTCAGAAAATGAAAGCTTTTTGAGGGGAGGAATTGTCTCATTTTTATCTTCTTATCTCTGGTCTCATAACAGGTAGGCATTTTAAAAATGCTTGTGGATTGCTTGTTTTTCTGATTCCTATTCTAAGGCTCCCTCTTTTTGGTCAATCAGTCACTTAATAAAATATTTATTGAATGTCTATGCCTACTGAGTAAGTAATATTCTTGAGGACCCCTTTTGTGCTTAACTATCACCTAAAGTCACAGAACTACTCTTTCCCAAAGTATTGCTTTTCTCTTGGAGGTGACGAGAGGTTGTGTAAATTGATCTGACCCCAATTTGAGAATTCTGTTTATGGGACACCCTTCCCTTGTTCCCCTCTTCCTGTCTCCCATTTCCCAGCGTTACTAACTCCTCTCTGTCTAGTTGTGTGTTGGCAAACTCTTTGGATTCATCTCTTCTATATCAGGGCCCCTCCTCCAAGTCCCTTTTCACCCTCTGAGGCTTTTGAGAAGTGATTTGATTTGAAAGCAATACATTAGCCACAACACATTTCCCCTTTATTACCATGAACCAGGAGTAGATAAATTGCCCAGTTCTGGTCTTTGTAGTTTCTGTATGGATTGTGGGATCGTGGGTGGGGGTGGGGATGGCACAGCTGAGGTTGTGGTCTCAGCCACCAGGATCCATGGGCTGAGTCTGAATGACAGGCTGTCAGTCACGTACTGCCTGGACCCCAGACTTGCTGTCTTAAGAAAATGTAATTATGACCACATATACTACAGACCTGATTTCCATTCTTCAATGTTTGGAAAAGGACCAAAGGAAACTTAATTACTCTGAGTGGCTTATTTGGGGGTGGGGTGTAAAGATTCTTTTCAGGTCTGCAAACAGTTCTCAATTAGGCTTCATGGAGCACAATTAGGAGAGGTCAGGGAGTAAAGACTCAGTCAAAGGAAATTGTTTTTGCTATTATTTTGACTATCTCCCCTCACACACACTTTTCAGGCTGGAGGTAGTATGGCACCCCTGAAAGAATGCTAGATTTGGGAGTCTGAGAACCTGGAATTAAATCCCAACTTTGCCACTTACTCCTGGTGCATGTCCTCATATGACATAGCTCATGATCTCCTCTGGACCTTAGTTCCCTCACCAAGAAATGAGACGACTAGATTAGGTTACGTCTAACTTCTTTCTAAGTTTTAAATCTCTGATCCTATTAGGGATTGGTTGTCTTTTTGGTTATTGTTTTAAACATTATATATATATATACATATACATATATATGTGTATACATATTTTTTTAATCAACAAAAAAATGATGTTTTTAACTTCCCACTTCTACCTTCCCAACTGGGAAAAAAAGGAACTCATAACAACTGTGAATAAGTCAAGCAAAACAAATTCCTGAATCAGCTGTGTCCACTAGAGACTGGTTTTTCATCAAGCCTAGCAAATTTATTCTGAATCTTCCAGTTCAGTATGGATCACCAGAAACCTTCAAGTTCTAGAATTTCCCTCACTTTCTCATAGGATCACTGGCTTTTAGGCTTGGAAGGGACTCTACAGTATGTAAAGGTAAATTTGCTTTTCTTCCTCCTCATATTCTTTCACTATTTTTGCCATTTTCTTCTTTATTACAATCAATTTCCTTTCTCTGAATTTTTTCTCAGATCCAGCCTCCAATTGATTGCCTTCTAAATCCTATGTTTGTAGTAACCCCTCCTAGACGCCTCAGTCATCTGAACCCAAATGGGGATGTTTTGTGTGAGTGTAAGGTTATCTTCTTTGATGTAATAACAAAATATTAAGTCCAAACACCTTAATAACTTGTGGATATATCATTCACTAAATTATTTAAACCTTTCCTGAATCTATTTTCAGCATGGGCAACCTCTGAATTTTCAAAGGGCAAGGACCATGCTGGGAACTGTGCTTATTTTATATAGTGCTTAACTTGATGCCACGGGTAGATAAATACAGAGCTGACCTTATGCCATATTGTGAAGTAGGAAAATTTTGTCCTCAAAGGCTACATTATCCTTTTGTGGTGCCCTTTAACCCACTCAATATGCCTACTCGGGCTACATCAGAAGAAATATGGCTTCCATTCTCACTCTCTAAAGTAATGTCTTTATTGCAGAATGCCATGGCATTTTCTCAGTATTGACACTGTAGAAAACCTTCTACTGATTCCCTGCTGGTGTCCTTCCATTTAAGAAATCAGTCTGTTTACTTTATTAACTCCTAATTAAGACATTTACTAAAAGAAGGGAGTAATTTTGACATAACATTGTACCCATAAACCTGGGGCACATTCTATCACCATAGCAGAGGATATCCATCAGGTAGAGTGGGCATGAACTTAAAAGTATTATTTTAGGGAAGTTGGTTGCTGTAAGTTGTTGTGTTTGCCCTTCATTTTCAAAGAGGACATTAGGAAAATGATGACATGACTTGCAATTGACTTTAATTTTAGTGAAGGAGGGCTGTGCAAGGTCACCAGCCTCACTTTCTCCTCTGGAGACATCTGGGTCCAGTGGCCAGATATCCGTCAGGACGACCAGAGATAGTTCAGGTTGCAATGGGAGACCCTGGCCTTTGTAGGATATGGTCTTTCTAGGTTCTCACTTTGAGTGAGGTAATGCCCATTTAGTGAACAGACCTCTTTAAGAACTGAGTCAAGGGGATGACCCCTTTAATAAAAATAAATAAATAAATAAATCGGGAGGGGAAGACCTTCAGGGTTGCTAGTCAAAAGAGAAATAATTTCTGTTGACATTCACTCTGAGCTGGGAGGGCCCAAAAACACCCATTAAGGGGAGCTTGGGCAGGGACCTGTTGTGGTCCAATCTATGAGTTCTAGAGTGGAATGAGTTTAAAGTTTAGTCTTTGAGAAAAGAGGAAGAAAGGAAGAAAGAAAGAAAGAAAGAAAGAAAGAAAGAAAGAAAGAAAGGAAGGAAGGAAGGAAGGAAGAAAGGAAGGAAGGAAGAAAGGAAGGAAGGAAGGAAGGAAGGAAGGAAGGAAGGAAGGAAAAAATGAGATAATATATGTAAAGCACATTGCAAACCTATAAGAAATTCATAGATGTTGGCTAGTATTATCACTTTTATCTGTGTATTTCCACTTATTCAGTAGTCATATATATGTGATAACTTCAGCCTCCTGAATTAGTTACAAACCTATAAGTAAATTGGAATTAAAAAAATATTTCTGGGCCCTGCAAAAATAGCTGTACAAAAGATCACGGACTTTATTGGGTTTTTTTGGGGGGTGGTGGTGTGGAACTTGCTTCTCCTAACTTTATAGCCAATTCCTGGTTGCTTGACTGCCCATGGCAATCTTGAGTTTTATCCACGTGGCATGTGTTTCCCTTAAACTATGGAACGTGAGAGAAGGCTAGCTATGGTACCAAAAGATAGTGAGGCATGAGGGAGGTTGTGCTGGGCCTGGAGTCAGGATTCCTGAATCTGAGTCTTGCCTCAGTCATTTAATCTGCCTTGAGATCATGGGCAGGTCATTTACTCTCTCAGCTTTAGACTTCATTCACATTTGTGCAGTAATCATAACGCAGTTCTGGTGTCCAGGATTTCCCAGCTATCAACTGCAAAGTGCTTCTGTCAGTCTGATGCAGATTAGATGCTGGGAAACAGGACACACTAGCCATCTTTACCCTGATAGGATATAATATAAAGTGGGGATAATACTGCTTGTACTACCTACTTCACAGTCATTATGACAAAAGTAATTTCTAAGTCCAGAGTGCTATGCAAATTATAATTATTATCATTTCATTCACTAGTTTTCAGTTGTAGCTGACTCTTTGTGACCCCTTTTGGGGTTTTGCAGGCAGAGATACTAGAGTGCTTTGTGATTTCCTCCTCCAGCTCAATTTACAGATGAAGAAACTGAGGCAAACAGGTTAAGTGACTTGTCCAGGGTCACACAGCTAGTAAGTGTCTGAGACCAGATTTGAACTCAGGAAGATGAGATTTCCTGAATGCAGGACTGGTGCTCTATTCACCATATCAGTTAGCTGCCCATAAATAATTAGTAATAAAAATGTAGCAGACAGAATATTGTTACAACAATAGGAATTAAAACAACTGAATTGGAATAACCAATTGCTTTTTGCCCATCTTATGTAATGGGGGACTGACTGATGCGGGTCCAGTCCTTGGAGCATTCACAGGGGAGGCTACGTGATGGGTGAAGGGTTTAATGATGTAGAAGAGAGGGTCCCTCTCTTTAATTTGAAGCATTCATGTTGAGTGAGGAAGAAAAATATTTTGATTGGCTGCTGAGTTGGAAATGAATGTTTATATGAAAGGCACTGAGGCAAATCAATTTCACTTCTCTGGCGACTAACAACAACTATAGTTACTAATAACTAGCTAGAAGCTTCAAAATCTGCAAATTTATCATTTCATCTTTAAAACAGATCTGGAAGGGACAGCTAGGTGGTGCAGTGAATAGAGTAGCGGCCCTGGAATCAGGAGGACCTGAGTTCAAATGAGGCCTCGGACACTTAACAGAAAAACTAGATGTGTGACCTTGGGCAAGTCACTTAACCCCAATTGCCCTCCAAAAAAAGCAAAAAAACAAACCAAACCCAGGTCTGGAAGGGAAGTGCTATTATTATCCCATTTTTACAGATGACACAGTTAAGGCAGGCAGATGTTAAGTTAGCTGCCCCAAGTTATAAAGAGAAACAATGTCTAGGACTGGATTTCGACTGATTTCAGGTCCGTTGTTCTGTCCACCTTGCCACCTAGCTTCCCCCGCTGGTAAAAGGAAAGGAGCTGTATCACAGGCACCGAAGCAGCAGCAGAGCTGCTCATTCCCAGATGACACGTGGGCCCTTCATGAGGAGAATAGGCCACTGGGTTTATTTTTCTCTCTTTTCATGGAAGCCTACAGCAGTCCTTGCCTATTTCCTATAATATTTTCTGGGTGTAAAGAATATTTCTGCAAAAAAAGTTTGTTTTATAAAAAAAGTTGGTGTTTCAAATATTAAGTTTCAGTTTTCTGGAAAAGTCACGTATCTGGAATATTCATTTACTGGCAAAATTAATTGCTGGAACTTCCAGTTAAGAAGGTCCTAGAAGAGGTGAATTCTTCCCCTCAAATGCCCTAATAGAAATATGAAATAATGACAAAGAAGGTGAAAGAAAAACAACATAGTCTAGAATTGTGTAAGCTGATGGCCACAGGACTCAAAGAGAGAATGCACCCGGGGAGGTGGAAACAAAGTCAGAGCCAGTGGTTAACCATGTACTTTTGAAGTAGTAATAGGAAAAAGAGCCAACCCTCATAGGTTTCTACATAGGGAGGCAAACTCTGACTACAGTGAAGATATACTATAGGTTGGGAAACCCAAGAGGTAAATACACAAGAAGAGAGTAATTCAGCAATTGAAACTTTGAATAAGATAATGGCCACAAGAACTTGAAGAGTATTTAGAAGGAATGAAGAAAAGATAAAAAATTAAATTAGAAATAAAATTCTAAGAGCTCTTTAGGAAAACAAATGGAAAGAGAATAAAGAGCTTAGCATAGAAAGTAGAAAACCTTACCCAAGCACTGGACTCCCTGGAAAACAGTACTCAATGATTCCATGAGATAGCAAGCAATAACAGAACACAGTCAAAAGACTGAAAAATTAGAAGAGCATGTAAGGTATCTACTACTACCCAAAGCAGCCACAATAATAACAACTAACATTTATATACTACTACAAAGTTTGTAAAATGCCATATATATTATCTCATTTGATTAGGTAGGTATTATTATTATGCTCATTTTTCAGACTGGGAAACTGAGACTGAGAAAGGCTAAGTGACTTGCCCAAAGTCACACAATTAGACAGCGTCTGAGGCAGGATTTGAGTTCAGGTCTTCCTGATTCTGAGTCCAGCACTCTATCCACTGTGCCTTTAAATTGGGGTTCAATTGAAATACTCAAAAGGGACAGTGTTACATAACACATGTATTTTGGTCTCCTATACTTACTGGTTGTATGACCCTGGGCAAGTCACTTAACTTCTGTCTGTCTCAGTCTCCTTGATTATAAATAGAATATTTATATCATAAAATAATATAAATATTTATTTATATTATGTATAATGATATATAATATATAAAATATATAATAATTCTATAATATATAATTATATATTACAAATATTTAATTACAAATGTTTATATATAAAAATAGAATATATATAATATATAAATAATAGCATCTACTACCTAGGGTTGTTATGAGGATCAAACAAGATAATATTTTGTTAAGTCCTAGCCCAGTGCCTGCTGCAGAGCAGATACTTAATAAATGCTCGTTTCCTTCTTACCTTGCAAACTCCACATATGACACACTACACATGGTAATAAATGTCTGTGTGATATTTACTTGTAAAAAAAGATGAAAAGAAGATTTTATTCTTCCTCAACTTTTCCTCTTGGAATCTCAGGTTTTCTTCAAGATTCAACTCCACTGGTACCTTCTACACTACATGAAGTCTTTCCAGTTTTGCCAGTTGCTTGTGTTTGTCCTTCATTTTTGAAGGACATGGCATTGGGGAAATGATGATATGACTTGTAGTTGACTCGGATTTGAGTGAGAGGTCACCAGTCTCACTTTCTCCTCCAGAGCCATCTGGGTGCAGTGACCTGATATTCATCAGGATGACTGAAGATGGCCCAGGATGCAGTGGGAGACCCTGGCCCTTTTAGGTTAAGGCCTTTTCAGGTTCTCACTTAAAATCAGGTAATGCCCATTCAGTGAACAGGCCTCTTTAAGAAATGAGTCAAGGGACGGCCCCTTTAATTAGAGAAAAAGGAAAAAAATTCGAGCTGGGAGGGGAAGACCTTCAGGGTTGCTGTTCCAAAGAGAAACAGTTACTATGGACATTCACTCTAAGTTAGAGTATATCCAAACTACTATGTGTTTATTTTGTATATATTCTGCATATATACTTGCATGTATAGATGTTATCTTCCCATTAGATTATGAACTCCTGGAAGGTACAGACTGTTTCGTTTTTATTTTCATACCCTTCATATTTAGCTCAATGCCCAGCACATAGTCAATACTGAACAAATGCTTCACGACGGAAAACTTTTCTTTCCTCCACTTTTCCTTCAGGGGATTTGAACTGACTGACCATGGATTAGAATGAGATTTCAGCTTGGTCTCCTTATTTCTGCCTACGACATGCCAGAAGTTGGAGCCCTGGATCATGATTCAAGAGACCTGGATCCTTTTTCTGGCCCTGCCACTTCTTGGCTGTGTGACCTTATAACTTCATAGGACCCTTGAGTGAGATGGAACATGGGACATCTAATCTAAATCTGAAATAAGAATCCTCCTAATATCATCCAGTGTTTGATTGAAGACTCTAAGTAGAACCCGCTTCCTCCTGCGTCTGGATAGTTTTGCAACTTATAAGTTGGCTTGCAAATGTATGGATTTCGAGTTCTTAGATCTTGGTTTAAAATCTCACAAGTGGAATAAGTGGATAGCCTTAGCTAATCTACTACATGTGTCTTAGACTCAGTTTTTTTCATCTATAAAATGGGGATATCAATTTGTATTACCATCTCAAAATGGCACTTGTGGAGAAGGCATTTTGTACTTAAACCATCACATCATACCTTGTACAGATTTTTGTATCTCCGTCAGTCTCTGGTATAGCAGGCTGAACACACAATCCCTTGAAAAATGATGGGCTTAAAGGTTAGCCCTGGAAAATTCCTGAAGCTTCTGTTTTATTTTGAACCTTTTTAGTTTATTAAACTCTGAATCTCCAAAGGCCAATTCAGCCCCCTTACTATCTATTTCTCTTAACATTCCCCAGGTTCTACTTGGAAGAACTTGCCATTTTTCCATTTCAAAATCAGGTTATCCCACACCTTAGACTTCTGAGTTTAGAATTCTAGTTCATTAGCTCTTGGATGCTACTGCCCGATTATGCTTATTCTATTGCCCACATTATTTTTCTTTCATCCCAATCCTAGCCTTCCCCTCTGATTCTAATTAGTGCCAGCATATGCCAGATTCACCTGATTATTCAAAAGGTATTCATTGCGTTGAAGTGTAGCATATGGTACCACAATCTCCTTATTTTCAGAGCAAGCAGTTTTGTTTGTGAAGCACTTAAGGGCCCTGCTCTACTTTCCTATCCTGGAAGAGAGAGAGCTGATGGAGTTTATTTCTAGGTCACACTGACAGATCATATTGTAAGCATAAGCTCCATTATGGGAGGATGTCCCTTGGCAAAAGAAACTGTGCCATTAATTAAGATTAAGCTCTGACCTGGTAACCTGTAGTTACTACAATGCTCTGAGTGCAGACTTGCTTCTCTCTCTTATAGAAGAGAAGGTGAAGGGACTTAAAACACTTCTCTACTCTCCACATTGTTAGTGATAACGAAGTGTTCCTAAAGGGCATGGAAATGAGGCTTCAGTGGGAAATAAAAGGGATTTGAGGTGGAAGAGGGGAGATGGCCCTTGTCAAGAGGTGGGAGTGTGGAAGAGTGTCACATAGAGGAGAAAAGGAGAAAAAAGAACAACTGCACATTTGGAACTAAAAACCAAACAAAACCAAACAGCTTAGTTGGGGCTTCTTCTTCTCCTTCTTCTTCTTCTTCTTCTTCTTCTTCTTCTTCTTCTTCTTCTTCTTCTTCTTCTTCTTCTTCTTCTTCTTCT
>JAQQSU010008127.1:0-13035 GCA_028627135.1 Pseudochirops cupreus | reverse complement strand
ATATTTCACATTGCCTTCTATTTTTTCATTTGTTTGCATCTGTTTAATAGTATCTTGATTTCTCATAACATCATTTGCTTCCATTTGCTCCACTCTAATTCTGAAGGAATTATTCTTTTCAATGAGCTTTTGAGATTCTTTTTCCATCTAGTAAATTCAGCTTTTTAAGGCATTCTTCTCCTCATTGGCTTTTTGGGCCTCTTTTGCCGTTTGAATTAATCTATTTTTAAGGTGTTATTTTCTTCAGTTGGGTTGTTGACTCTCTATTCTTGATTTTCTTGCATCATTCCGATTTCTCTTCCAAATTTTTCCTCCACTTCTCTTACTTGATTTTCAAAATCCTTCTTGAGCTCCTCCATGGCCTTTAAGCAATTCATATTTTTCTTGGAAGCTTTTGGTGCAGGAGTTCTGACTGTGTTGTCTTCTTGCCATTCCATGCTTTGATCCTTTTTGTCCCCAAAAAAAGCAATGTAAAGTTAGATTGCTGTATTTGCTTTTCTTCCTTTGCTTGCTCATATTGACACTCAGTTACTGGACTTTTGCCCTCTTTGCCACAGTAGAACTCTGCTTCCAGAGGGGAGAGCTTTGTCCAAAATCATTGGGGTTTTCACAGCTGCTGGAGCTATTAGGAGGGTACCATCTCTTGAGCCCCCACAAACTGGCTTACTGGTCACACACCTCAGGACCACGACCCAAGACCATGATCCAGATCCAGGCAGGTTAAAGCAAGAGTGATTACCCTCTGAATGTTTGCTTCCCACCTCCCTCCCCCTACAATGTTCAGGCCAGGAGCTCTGAGGCAGCCACATGGAGGTGGCTGCAGGACCACAGCACCTCCACCACTTCTAGCTCCAGAGGGGAGGCTGGACCTGCTCCCCTGTCTCCCCCAGTTCAAACTGAGTTCTACACTAACCTCTCACTTTTTCTTTGGTATTTATGGGCTGATAATTCTGGAAACTGCCACTGCTGTTATTGATCCACTCTCTCAAAGTCCTTTGTAGCTGTTGGTGTGGGCTTCCTTGGGGTAAAATTGAGGGTTCACACTGAGCTGGGCTTGGCTCCCAGTGCCCTGTGATGGACCCTTACTGTCTGCTTGCCAGCCTGCCTTCAGTGGGAGATTTGTTTCTCTTTGTCACTTTGTGGGTTCTGGAGCTCTAAAATTTGTTTAGAGTCATATTTTATAGGTATTTGAGGTGGATATGGGGGGAGCCACAGAGTTTTCCTGCTTCTACACTGCCATCTTGATTCAGCCCCACCTCCCTTACTAGGTTTTAACCTGTTCATAAGTAGGCACTATACCCATGTTTGAATCATCATACCTCTAGCTTTTTATATAAGTATGTATTCAATAAATATTTGCTCAGTTTATTGGATAAACAGGAGAGATATATTATTAAATCAGTTGGTAAGGAAGGTGAGAGCTAGTTTATGAGATTTTTTTCCCCACTCTGAAGTGATCTCATGAATTTTATATGTGTAGGTTTTATATATGTGTTTGTGTCTACATATATGTGTGTGTGTGTATAGATATAGATACACACAAATATATGAATTTATTTATAATAATATGTACATATGTATATATATACATATTCATATGCATATACATATATACACATAGATATAGATATGTTTTATTCCTTTACTTGTATGAGTCCACAAAATAAAATTTTAAGTCCTGCAGTTGATAATGGAATTCACACATAGACATATGTGAAAATATTTGAAAAAACTCTGACATTCTCTTTATAGGATTGTTCCAGTTTCAGGTAAATTTTTTGTATATAGAATGTCAGATCATCTTCAGTAAAGTAAATGTGGTATTTATGAACAGTCCCAAGTATTTTGAAACTATCTTTATATAATGTACATTTTAAAAAATATTTCTTGACCTATTTCTTTATCAGGACTTCAGCAATATTTTTTCCTACCCTGTTTGAGAGGTTGATACTAGACAGTTCTTCTGAAAGCTAGGACACATTTCTGTTCCATATAGCCTAATGGCCTCTCTGCTACTAAGTCAAAGTGCCTCACATGTTAATGTTGTCTTCTACCAAAAGATTATAGTAATGTCTTATTTTTATGCTATATCTACTTGACACCAACATACCTTTTGATACAATAATAAACAGGTATTTCTCCTTTCCTTTTTTCCATATAGTTGGCATTGTTAGCATTATTAATATACTTGTTATCAAATTTATTATATATTGACATCAGATTATGTCCTTCAAAGGCTATGTCCTTCAAAGAGCATTCCTGTAGCCAAAATATTTATTATTATTTGTGACAAGACTCATTATAACGTTAATTCCATGTCATTGAGTCCTTTGTTGAAGTTGTTGTGCTCTCCAGAAGATACATAAGAGCAATCTTTTTTAGTTATCTATATGTCTCTATCTGTCCACCTGTCTGTCTCTCTCTATCTATCTATCTGTCTGTCTGTCTGTCTATCTACCTATCTATCTATCATCTCCCTTAGAAGAGAATGGAAAATAAACCCAAGTTAAAATTATATTTGAGGGCTGCTAACAATAATTTATCAAAAACATTGAATTGTACTTCCTCATCCTTCCAGTGGATGTGGGATGCACTTGGAAAAAAAATAGATTAATGTGCCTTCTTTCTAGAAAGGAATTGCATCTGAGCTCTTTCTTCTAAGGAAAAGAAATGATAAACCATCTCAGTAATCATTGCTTATTTTTCTGACAGTTGAGGGCTCTTTAACAAAAGGGAAATGCTTTATATAATAGAAGAATAACACTATAGTGTAGAAAAGAGTTTCTCTGATATATCTGTTGACAGAATCTGATTCTAAGATTGCATATGGAAATTCTAAGATTCAATAAATATTTATTGAGTAGTATTTCTGCTCTTTAATAACTGAGTATCAGGAAAAATTTATCATTGTGTATCTGTGGAAAAAGGGCAAATTATGTAGGCATATAGCTATTTAAATTAAATGTGAAAGACAAAGAATTAAACAGCCTACTTGTCACCTCCACCTTCACTATTACCCACCACTAACTATACCTCTCATTGCAAGGAAGTACATATATTTTCCTCTAGTCTGTCATCCTCCTTCTGTTTGCCTTCTAGGACTGTGGAGCAGGTTATATAGCTTGCCTATGAGTCTATGGAAGCAAGTTGGAGAATATGATCTGAGAAGTTCTTCCTTAGTCAGGTTTTTTTTTTTTTGTTGACTCTTTGGTCCAAATCTGGGAAGATGGATTCCTTTTTTCCCCCACTCTCTTGGAATAATTTTGACTAAGAAGTCTAGAAGTAATTTTGGTATGCATATACATTATAAAGAAATCCCAGTGAATCATATTCAAATAAGACCGTCTGCTGTAGTCTCTCAACCCTCTTTTTAGTATGCTCTGTTAGTGCAAGTGTAATTTTGATCATTTACCCCAATATGTTGCCAGCACAAGTGAAATTGCACTTCAAGATTTAAAATTATCCAGGGTATTGAAACTGCAGTTAATTTAAAATGTACTAGTGGGTTGATGAGTCAGTATATCTTTGATCACAGGATTTAAAGCTAGAAGAGACGAGCATGGGAATATCTGAATATAAAACTCCCAACACCACGACCCATTTTTAATAAATGTGGTTTTTTTTTGTGGGTGTATATCTCTTCTGGAAACAACAGTAAGAAAAATAAAAGAGGAGCCCCTTAACTGTTACCAATATTAGGAAAGTTTTCACTGAGATATTTTGTAGTGTAGTTAATGGTTTTATGGTATTTTGTATTAATGAGACCCCTGGGCTGCTTAAAGTACTTGGCCAATTATAAAACTATAGCCTTTAATAATTATGTAATGTTGATTAAATACTGAAAATGCATTAGCCATAATATATACAAAAAGCATGCTGGAATTTCTATTTAAATTAAACATTATGGAGAAATTTTAGTTTCGATTTAATTTAGATTTGGATGTCATCCCAAATTTTACAATCAGACCAGTTGGTTAATATCTTTGAACTCATAAACATTCTCCCTCTTCACCCCCCTCTTTCTTTCTCTCTCTCTCTTCTCCCTCCACCCTCAGTATTGGCTCTTCCAAACTTATTCAATTTCTCCTCTGGGAACATTTTTTCACACCTCTTCATAAGTTATCTTCCCAAATCCATAAGTATAAAGCCAGATCTCACAGAATTCAACAAACTGTTGACTTCATTTCATTGGGAAATGTTACAAAATTTAAAAAAATACTTCATGTCTTTATTCGTGTCCTGGAAAATTTTTTTATGTATGTTTAAGCCTATGCAAAACTATAAAATTGGACATAGTTTTCATCTACTCTTGTGTCTTTTTCCAAAATTCTTCTTCACCCTCTCTACCCTCTGGTGTGAGGACTTGTTAAGCTCTTTTCAGGACTGCTCATCCACCTTTGGTGTCCATCTTTCACCCAGTTCTCACTTGTGTCTCCAAGAAGCTGTAGCAGGCACAGTGGCAAAACCCTGGTAAACTGTCTAGGCCAATGGGCTAAACCATGTTGAGAATAACTGACAGATGATTTGGGGTGAGGTGTCTTCCCTAAGCATGGGAAGACTGCCCCACAGTGAAATGGGTTCATGAGAATAATTTGTTCTAATAGCAGTGAAGGCAGCTGAATCAGGCACTGATTAGATTGAGATAGAGCTATCTCAGAGACCAAGATCTTCCACTGTATCGAGGGCCATTACCAGTAATCTTCTTTTTTGTCCTGTTGCTGGATGTTAATGACTCTGGAAGAAAAAGTGAGGCTGATGACTTTGTGCAGCTCTGCCTCCTTTAAATCCAGTTCATCCAAAAGTCAAGACATCGCCAGTTATGTCATTGGTCCTATTCAGAAACAAAGGAAGAACAAACACCTCTACCCCCATCCAATGAAACTTAATAGCTGGTGCTCCCTATTCTCTCTTTCCCCCAGGAGGAAAACATTTCATAAACTACATGCTTGACTGTTAAATGACTATTATAGTAGGATGCATTGCCTTTCTTAGAAGTATATACTTTTTAAGCAGGAAAGAAGCTTATGTCAGCATAATGCTTCTCTAGTGGTGGTGATGCATCTAAAATAGATGTCAAAGATATTTTAGGTTCAGGGACCTTCTTTTTGAATCCATAGGTCATAGCTTAGAAGAGACCTCCAATTCTCTTTCTCTGTAAGATCATCTTACAATTCCTAGGATGAGGGGGATGGAGTATTCAAAACAGCAAACAATTACTTTTCAAGGTCATCTACTTTTTTGTAGAGAGCATATGAACTAAATTCCAACCTTTTTCAGTTTTAGAATACACCTGTTTCTTGGGTGGCTAATTTACCAAGGGAAATATGGAGAGATTTCTTATCGCTGTAGGCATAACCATAGGGACACATAAAGTGAAAGGTTCGGAAGCTATCCAGTTCAATTCAATAACCCTGCATTAAGCACTCACTGTCTGTAAGGCATAGTACCAAGTTTATGAGACTAGACAAAATATCTAGAATCTAGACAAAGTGGAAGGCATAAAATTGAGATAAAAAAAATTATCTAGAGTATAGATCATTTTCTTATCTCAATATTATGCCTTCCAATTTGCTCCTCTAATTTCTTTCTAGTGGTAGTATTTATTCAACTTTACTGGTAATGTACTCACTTGCAAAATAATTTATTGGGGGATAAATCAAGCAATCAGTGAGTATTTGTTACTTACTGTCTAGTATGTTATACTATATGAGAGAACGAATGCAAATGATGGAGTTTGCCCTCTAATAGTCTATCTGAATGAAACTATTGCTAGAAAGGCATGTATAGTGCCACTTTTAAGTTGTTTGATCCTGTACAAAGTTAAGTCCTCTGAGCCTCCATAAAATGAAGAGAACAGTGCCATCTCAAAACATTACCATGCATTGTAAAATGCTTTGAAGATTTTAAAGCATACTATTAATGCCAATTCTTACTTTTTTTGTGGTTGCTTTTAGAAGGGGGAAGCCTGGGCAATTGGCATTAAATGACTTGCACATGGTCACTTGGCTAGCAAGTGTTAAGTGTTTGAGGCTGGATTTGAGCTCAGGTCCTCCTGACTCCAGGGCCATTCCTCTATTCACTGTGCTACCTAGCCAGCCCCTAATTCCTACTTTCTTAAAGCAAAATTTAGAGATCATGGGATTTGGAAGGGACCCCAGGAGCCATCTAGTTTGGTTCCTTCAATTTATAGATGAGGGTACTTGGGCCCATTGAAATTAAGTCCCTTGTCTGAAGGCATACACGTTGTAGAATTCAGAGGTAAGTTATGAACTCATTCACACTAGGGACAGTATTTTTTACTGACCTACGATGCCTCTAAGATTAGAGTCAATAAATTGTCATGTTTTAAAAAACAAATAAAATTTCAAATTCCTGTATATTGTAGAATATTACCAATGATTGTCTAGATGTAAAAAGTGAGGAAAAATATGTTGAAGATTTTTATAACTTGCAGAAGAGTTGCATTGCTATGATGAAAATGAGATGTAATAAATGGAACATTTAAGTTGTTCATTGGTAACCTCAGGGTATGAAATGAATAAGAGGAAAGTCTCTATAGTTCTAGATAGATTCTCAATGGAATGCTTATAGAAACACTTGGTAAAAAGTCACACAAGATGACAGTGCTTCAGGGATATTAAGATTTGCCTTAGGGACAGGCATACTGATACCCATAAAATCATGGATATTTCTTATTCAAAAGTATATCTAGCATAAACTTATTTAGGTACAATATGGTTTTCTCTTTGGAGTGCAACACTCCCTCTTTAGGCAGGTTTATGATTTCAGAAGATAATTTGTTCACAGGGACCTTCAAACTCTAAGTAATTTATGGTAAAATGGTCTCTTTTTAAATATAAAAATGAAGGAGAAGTGGTGAATTCCTTATTTGTCTAAAAGGTGAGACTTGTTGTCTAGATGAAAAATGGAAAAAAAATAAATCATCTGGATCAGTGGTTCTCAACCTGTTGGTCGTGACCCCTTTGGCAGTCAAATGACCCTTTCACAGGGGTCGCCTAAGACCATCAGAAAACACATATTTCTGATGGTCTTAGGAACCATGACATTGCTCCTCTATCCATCTGCAAGTGGATCCACCCACCTGCAGATAAGCCCACATACGAATATTAAAGGGTGGTGGCGTTAGAAAGATTGAGAACCACTTATCTGGATGTTTAATCTATCCCAAGTCATTTAGCAATATGGATTAGAAAATGTTTTTTCTGAATTTTTCACATTTCATCTTGATAATTTTGCTTTGTTGGAATTAAATTGCATCCCCATATTGATTAAATCATAGGTCCATATCAAAAATAAATAGAAAAATAGCCAAAACTATAAATATATTCTACATTTGCTCATTATCATATTGTTTCTTTGTTTTTCAGTCTGAGGCTAATGAAACAACAGGGGATTAGACTTTGATGTTTTTGTCAAGTTAAAATGAATTCAACTTTGGTAGGTTGAAGGAAATTATAATTCACATCACATCCAACAATGTTTCATGATTTCTGAACTTGCAAGAAAGCAGACTAAATTAACTTTTTTCAGAGTTTCTATGTATGAATAACTATCTACAAGAAACTATAGAACTGACTACATTGTATACCCCTAAAAATAATTGAAAGTGCTACATAAGATTTATACAAATTTTTATGGAGAATCACCAGTCTTATAAATTATCTTTATTCAAAAGAATTCATGCTGAATATATAAAGCAATATAATTTTCCCCACTTTTGACAGAACCGCACTTCTGATGTTCCCCTCATGCCTATAAACTATCTAAAAAGCATAGTCACTAAGTCTTTTATTGGCATTCCTAAGGAAATCAAACATAACAGAATGGCAAAATTTATCATTAAACAAATTATTTCGTGTCCATTAGGCCCTTTTCTATGTGTTTTGGGTAGAGGATTAAGGCTTTATTTATGCTTTGTGTGTGTGTACGTACATATGTATTACTTCAGTGATGTGTAAAATAATTTGAAGGAAAGAATTTAGATTCTATTTCCTCTCTTTATTTTTTACTAAATATTTCATTAAAGTAACGTGAAGTACATTTGAACATTCAGCAAGTTTTTGTGATTTGACCAAAGATAAACATTTAATTGGTCATCACAAACTTACTTTGGGAAGCCACACTCCCAAGATTTGGGTAAAGATTAGAGATATTTGTGTATCAGTGTTGTAGTTAGAGGTTTTTGTATTTAGTTAGTGAGGCCCAAGTAATAATTTAATAACACAAACCCAGGTAAAGATAAAAGCAAGTAGGGCTTCAGATTTCCTACAGATATAGGATTTCCTTGTCTGTGATTTTATAGAAACATTTTGGCTTAATATGGCTCAAGAAGGGGACAGTTAAGCTAGTTTCTCATTAGTATTAACACTAACATTTAATACAGTACTTTACCATTCATAGAACACTTTATATTCAATATTTGTCTTGATCAGTATGATACTTTAGTGAGGCAGCTAGCAAAAATGTATTATTATTATCCCCCATTTATAAATTAAGAGACTAAGATTCTGAGAAGTCAATGATTTGTCAAGGTCATGTCACAAGTAAATGATGACAGAGAAATGTATTATCATCCCAGTTTCCAGATGAAGAATCTGAAACTTGGAACAGGCAGATGATTTGCCAAGTATAGGAAGTAATATTGAATAGAAATAGTTAGGAAAATTATACAATCATACGTATAACCAGCAAGCCCCAGGGTAATGGTTATCAGGACAAGGCAGGAAGAGGAGATTACAATACTCTGAGACACAAGACACTTAAACTGAAGACATTTCAAATCCTGGACTCTTTCTAACTATCCCACTCTCCCAGTGTCTCTCAGTGAATCTCTCCCCTAAGATGACCTACACAGTGGCTGCAGTGGGTAAAGCCCTGGATCTGGAGTCAAGAAGCCCTGATTTCAAATCCAGTCTTGGACGCTTACTGGATTGTAACCCTAGGCAAGTCACTTACCCTCTGTCTGCCTCAGCTTTCCTCAAATGTAAAATGGGTATAATTATAGCAACTACCTGCCAGGATTTCTTAAAGGATCAAATGAGATACTATTTATAAAATATAGTATTTGGAAGATGGTAGGGGTTTAATAAATGCTTATTCCCTTTCCCTAATTCATAGTCTTTGAATCTTAATCAACAACAAATGAAAATAAATTCTAAATAATTATGAATGAGAATAGGAATAACATTATGTGTAGCCCATTGTATTTTCTTAGCTGAATTTGAGAGAACTGGATGAGTGATTAACAATTTAACCAAACAATTCTATGGACTTTTATTTTTTATTTTTAAAGAAAGTGACATGTGAGATAACCATTTTGAAATGGAGATGTTATCCATTTAACGTTATGTGCCTTGCAGGGTGTAAAATTCTTCATCAATGTATCTTCTTCCCTAAGAGATTATGCTTTTTTCTTAGGAGACAGCACACTGTTCTCAACCACTAATGTTCAATAATGATGTTACTTGCATCTATCCACTGTAGTGTCCTTTTTGTAAAATCCCTTAGGCTTTGTTATTTGGCTTGGATCTTGAGAACTCTAATTAGAATAGCTTCCTCTCACATGCTTTCTCCAAGGAATTTTGAATGTGTTATTTGAACAACATCCATTTGCCTTAAGCAGGCTGTCTTTGGGATTCTGTACTTTTATTTTGCCAAATACTATCAGCTATTATTAATGTATCTTTTCTGCAAAATGGGCTTGCACCCATGATTCATGTCAATGAAATCTGTAGCAGTTTTTGAACCACATAATTTGGTCAGTATGATATCTTAAAAACTGTAGAAAAAGCTCACCTTCATGATTCATAACTTAAGCTATTTCTGTACATCTTCACTATTTTCTACTGAGTTAATTAGGGTACACTTTATGCTGGTATATATGGAATAAATAATAAACAAGTAGAAACTGTTCAACTATAAATCTATTTAGAGCAGCTATTGATATCACTCACCTTGAAAGTAGAGCTTGAGTGCTTTTTGTCTATAGCTAAAAATTTACCATTTCTTTGCTTGAATAATGCATGAATCCTGTTCATAGGAAGTATGATGACAGGTTCAATTCACATCTATCTAGTGATATTCTGAGAAATAGGAATGTTTGATCCTTCTTTATCTTGATAAATAAACACCACACTCCAGTACAGCTTGCTCCTATAATCTAGCTACTATCGTGGACTGCTGTGCCTTTGGTTGGACATTTGAAATTCAATTTCTGCTGTCTCTCCTCTATTTAACTCTCTCTACCCCACCCCCTCCATTTCTCCCCTCATACACATTCTGGTCATATCAATCATAGAGATGACTAGGTAGTTTTTCTGTTATAACTTTTAAACACTTATCCCATTCTTCCATTTTGCTCAGTTGCTAATATATTGATTTCCCTTTATAGATTTCATGAAGAGATGTTATTCAATATGATCTTGTGAATCTTTCTTTTCCCCATCTGTAGGCTAGTTTTCATTTGTTATCAGTTACTCTCCACTCTGCCCTACCCACCCTAACAATATCAGTCAACTTTTATACTTGGACAATTTCAGGCCAGACATCTTCCCTAGGATCCTAGGTTGAGATCTGAAAGTGACCTTAGAGGTCATCTAGTCCAACTCCCCATTGTAGAGATAGGAAAACTGAAGCACAGGAAAGTTATGTGATTTTGTTATGTGATTTTGTCCAAGGTGATGCAGGTAGTATACAGAGGTAGGATTTGAAAGCAGAGCTTCTAGCTTAAGAGTCAGTCCTCTAAGCCTTTTGGCACACTGCTAGTTTCCAAGTTAGCATCTTAGTGTGGGGAAAATGATCAGGGTCCCCTCAGTAGGACTTCTTTCATCTCTATACAAACTATATGCAAAATTCTGATTACCTGTGACACTGGAGTTGATCTAGGATCTGCTCTGAAGCATGGACTCAGAAATTTTAGATTAATGTGAATTTCCTCCTGCTGTTTTGTCCTGAACACCATTATTCAACAGCTACCTAGAATGTATCTTAAAAACTGATTCAATTTACATTTAAGGAAGCTGAAACTCAGGGGTATATGTGCATGTGTGTATGTGTGTGTATATGCATATATATACATATATATATTCTTCTCTGTATGTGTATGTATATATGTGTATGCACACATTTGTGTATACATATATATATAATTGCAATTAAAATGAAAACATGCTTTATTTTTCTGCATTTATGATGTACTTTTTGTGCTATTTGTATATATTTTCTTTAAAATATATATCAAATATGTTAATATTTCTCAACATTGTAATACAATTTTAAGAGAGTATTTTAGATTTGCCCTTTTTGACACAACATTTGTGAATTGATATTTAGAATAGGAGTTGAATATCATTAATAGTAACACAATCCCTTCCTTGCCTTTAGTTATAGGGAAAAATGTTCTTTGGGGAATATTCTTTCATCCATGAGAGATGAACTGGAAGACTGGCTGTGACTTTTACTGCAAATTTTGTGAATGTATGAACAAATACAGTGACAGAAAATTTTCCATGAATAAGCTTAACAGAAATATATTTTTCCCAGATAGACACCTTTTGAAACATTCTTCAGATAAATCAGTAGTGCAAAGGAATAAATTAGGAAAGTGAAATAAAATAAGTATTCAGACTTTTTTTGGTAGTAGACTGAATTGGGAACCTTATTAACTTTAGAAATGGAATAGTTTTGAAAGGAATATCAACATATGAGAGGCAAATGGGAAATATAGACCTTCAAATAGCAATGATTTGAAAGGTTTGGGGGGAGAATTATGCTGTAAATTAATGGGAGAAGATGAAGCAAGTGTGGGAGGGCATTTTATAATTTGAATTCTATTTTTTATTTTCATTTCCAAATTCTCCACCATCTTTATCCTTTCCTCCACCCACTGAGAAGGCAAAGTTATAATATACATATACACATGAAATCATATAAAACATTTCCACATTAACCATGTTCCAAAAAAAAAATTAAGGAAATAAAGGAAGAAAATATGCTTCACTCTGTACTCTGAAAACATCATTTCTTTATCTAAAGGTGGATAGCATTATGCATAAAGAGTCCTTTAGAATGGTGTTGGATCATGTATTGAGCTCAGTTACTGAGTCTTTGATAGTTGGTATTTACGATATTGCTATTATGGCATGGATTGCTTTTTTGGTTTTGCTCACTGCATTTGCATCAGTTCATGTAAGTCTTCCCAGGTTTTTCTGAATCTACCCCCTTCACAATTTCTTACAACACTATAATGTGGTATCATATTCATATCCTGTACCTTGTTCAACCATTCCTCAGTTGGTGGGTGTTCCCTCTATTTCTACTTCTTTGCCACCACAAAAAAGAGTTGCTATAAATATTTTTGTGCATAAAGTTTCTTTTAATCTTTCTTTGAGCTCCTGGGCATAATTCTAATATCAGTATTGCTGGGTCAAAGGGTATGCAGAGTTTTTTAGGCCTTTGGACATTGTTCCAAATTGTTCTCCAGAATAACTGGAGTACTTCACAGGTTCACCAATAGTGCTATTTTGTGCCAATTTTTTTCCACATCTCGTAGGAGGGATTTAAGGGATCAAATTTAGGGAGCAGAGCCAAGATGGCGGCATAGGAGCAGCAAAGTATCGCAGTTCCCACATAGCCACTTTAAAATATACATAAAATATGACTCTAAACAAATTCTAGAACTCTAAAACACACACAAATATACTTTCCGCTAAAGGCAGCTCGGCTAGGAGGCACCATCTCAGGGCTGGAAGCCGAAACCAGCTCAGCCTGAAACGGCGCCTTGGCCCTGGGGGCAGGCGAATGAGCTGTGCTGCAGCTGGAGCAACAGAAGAGTGAATCTGTGGCAGCTGTGGCAGTTTCCAGAATTATCAAGCCATAAAGAAAAAAAAAGGGACTAAAAGGTTAGTGGAACTTGGCTAAAAATCGGGGAAGAAAAATGGGTCTGGCCAAACTGCTTCCAGGGCAAGGAAGTGGCAGAAGCAGAGGTCCTGCACCCACCTCCACATTGCCACTTCA